>JASANG010001923.1:2500-115822 GCA_030248215.1 Enoplolaimus lenunculus | reverse complement strand
TCTGAACCTAGATCTTAGACTGCATACTAGTTCAATTTGTTATACATATTATAATTTTGTTAATATCGTCGCAGCAGGAAAAAAATACACTATGCGTAGTATGTATAAAAATTACTAGTATGATGTAAACGAATAGTAAAATGACGGAAACGGATATTTGGTTATACACCATGAGATCGTTTTCACTGTGAATAATTTTTCTGCAGACTCTAACTTTCCTGGCCTAATTTATTGTAAAGCCATTGTGTGTGAGCTTGGCTCTAGCTGATGATCTGGTTCCGCGATGAATCCGGGTATATTCGGTCAGTTGTAGCAGTTTATAATGTTTTGTAAGCATAAACTTACCGGCCTACAGCCAAAGGAGTGTAAGGGGCTCCTGCAAAACCTAGAAAAATTTTGGATCGTCCTAGAAAATTTTCAAACTTACTTGTAAGTCAACGAAAACCCTTGTATCCCCTCCTGAAAAATTGTTTAGCCCCCCTAGCAACGTGAGCTGGCTACGGGCCTAAATCTACTAGAAAAAACCACATTTTAAAACCCTTAAAAAGCCGACTACTGGCAAATTCTGGTTAATTTTGAATTAATGTTATATTTAAACAGTTAAAACGAAGGTGGATTCATAACTTAAATTTAGAGATCGTTCTAAAAACTACCAGTAAAAAATTGACAATGTCTTTATTTGATGTAGAAAATACTGCAAACATTAGCGTGTTTATTGTAGGTGCGGAAGTATAACAAAGAGCTTACGGTTTTCGACAAAACACTAAAGGAACCACCGATAACATTCCCACCAACGTAAGAATTGTATAATATTTTAACAATGCTTTATTGCGCACAAAAAGCCATGATTTTTTCTCATTTCTGAGACAAAATTTTTTTGAAGCAAATGCGCAGTTTGTGTTGCCCTCTGGAAATTAATCTTGAAAAGTGCTCTAAACAAAGTGTGCAAGTGTGTATGGAAAAAATAAAGAATATTTGGTGCAATAGATCCAATTCTAAAGCTAATATATGGTTGCAGTAGCTTGCAAAAGTGGGCAGAGCTGCACGCTACCCGCGGCTAACCGCGGGTAAAAATTTGTGATTCTTTACCCGCCTGAAAATTTCATAAAAACGGAAAATAGCGGTTTAAAGTACATAGCTAATATCCCTCACATATAAAGCAGGTTGCTAAGATTGTGGTTCTCGCTGAATTTGGCCCATGTATGATTGAATATCACATATCTTATTGCAACAGAAAGTTTTGGTGTACAGCTTATCATATAGTAGTTGAAGAAATTCTTCGCTGTTCCTGTAGGGGTTATATTTTTCTTTGGCTTGGAACAATATGTTCACAAGCTTTCTGCATGAAATCGTACGATAAATTGCTACGAAACCATAAGGAAATGTGCGTTTTTTCGTACAGAGAAGAACGTTTTGCTTAACTGATCATGATCACCCATCGACAAGCAACCTAGTTTTATTGGTGATAAGTGTAATGTGCAATATTATCTGGTGTTACATTTTTTACTGAATGGTTTGCTTTCAAAGATACTTATAAAGAGTCTTTTGTAACGTAAGTCGAGTAACTAACATCCATATACTGTAAAATTACACAATTGTATTAAACACAGAAGAAAAAATAAGGTCCGGTAAAGGCGGGTTGTGGTTAATCGATTTTTGCGCGAGTATACCAGTGGGTGAACAATTTCCACCGGTAACGCGCAGTCCGGGTACAAAATGTTTTACCCACTTACACCTATGCTGTCAGCCGGCAGTTCATTTTCGGAATATTTTTTGTTTCAGATATCCGTACGGAATTGATCGAAACAAACCACCGATTGAATTTCAACGAAAAGTGTGTCCAGCGTGGCGAGGCAGAGTGGTAACAAATGATTTCGCGTGGAAACTGATAAAACAAGTTAGATGTTTAACACTTAACTAAACAGTTAGTTTAAACGTTTAAATATTGAATTAATAAAACTCAGGGCATATACTGCGACATTTTTCGGGGGTCTTTCACGAGTTCACTCTGGCAACACCTCCAAAGTCTTGCTAATTAAGCAGGTTTGTTATAATATTTTTTGAAAAAATCTAATTTAAAATTTGTTAAACTTAACTTGGATACTTTTCAAACTCAGCTTAACGCTTAGAACCTCAAAGGTTTGTTTTTAGAGCGGTTGTGCTGTATTTACTGTCACTTTGGGGAAATGGTTAGCTTTAGTGTTTTGGCACCAGCTAACAAGCAAACCTTAGACTAAATTCGAACTGAGGACTTTACGTTTTCACTCGCTAGCCGACTAGCGGTGTTTTATCGATTTAAACTAAAAATATATTAGTTTTCTGCTTATATTCTCCAAAGGATATTGCACACATTAACACTTGGTTGCATGTCCTGTAAATTTCCAACTGACTAACGAAAAACTTTAAAATTTTGGCACATTTTTTGCATTTGATTGGACCTGCTTATACGCCGAGTTTAATATTTATCGCTGCTGCAGTTTGCTTGTTTGAAAACCTATTACTAACTGTTGAGTAACTACACACATTTGAGAATACGGGCCCAGGCCTTAACTGTGTTTGCTTCAATTAATGTAATAATTTTAGAATTCATTCTCTGCAAGTTCACTGTTTTACAATTCAATCGGACAAAAAGTTCATATGGGTGAACATAAGGTATGTTTACGACTGTTTTTTACATTTTCATGGCCGATTCAATTTTTAAGGTGTGGGCTCCAAGGAAATCAGTTGGTGGAACGTGTGTTTACAATAGCGTCTTTCCAACAGAAATCCGGCTTAAACACGAACACACACATATACACATATATACATATATATATATATATATATATATATATATATATATATATATATATATATATATAATATATATATTTATATATAATATATATTTATATATAACGTTCTATTTGGTTGAAGAAATTTTGCCAAAATCTTTTGAAACATCTATGCATAATTAGCGACGCGTTTTCTGCAAAAAGATTTGCTAAAAACATAGAACTTGGCATTAAAATAGTTTGTTCAATTTTACAAAATTTGCCCATTTTGCCGCCTATAACTTACAAATTCTATCATTAACTGATGATAAACGTATATTTTAGCTGAAACAAATAGCTTTAGGGGACAAAATATTTCCAGATGGTCTGAGTCGCCTTGGCCCTTTTCTGGCTACGTGTTCGACTATACAGCGTTTTCTAAACTTTTAGCCAGTGTTTCTTGCCGCGACTCTGAGCATTTCGGACAAAATAACTGCTAACGGTGTGTCGATTAAAAAACTCAAGACACGTGATGTTGTGAATGGACAGTGAAGACGTATACATTTGTATTTTTATATTCGAGATTCGCGTTACAACTTCTGAAATTTGCACCTCGGGTTATGTGCATAATATTTCGAAACATCGGCTTGGGTGTTTCAAATAACTGTAAGTGTAGTCTAATTTGAGGCAGAAAGTATAGAAATATTTTAATAGGAACCTTTTTGCCACATTTATGCCTTTCTGGTAGATCTTGATTTGGTCGACGTAGCAAAGTTGTATTGTGCTTTATGGCTTTAGTACAAATTTTATACATTGACAGTTAAGCATGCCGCACCATCCAATACGGTAAATTAAATATGACTGAAAAGTAACTTTTCCTAGATGATGTAGTTTATAGCGCTAATATGTTTTAAAATGCATTGTTTGATATAAATCGGTCGTGGTCAATGTATAGAACAGGGACGTAACAGTAGTATAATCATATTCATCAGCCTAATTGTAAGCCTAAGCGTAAGAATGCGCTTATTCCCAAGCCTATAAGGCGAAGCCTTGCCTAGGCAAAAATTAATAATCTTGCTCTCATGCAGTCTAACAGAAAAACGTTCCGACCGTGATCTTTACATGGACCTGAAACGCTACAGATTTTAATTGGTTGAGTGAACAATAGTTTTTGACCTTTTACTTTTCAACAGTATTAAATTAATGGCGGGTTATGGTACTGCTTATTATGAATTAATATTAGCGGGATTGGATGGGAAATGTGAGAGACGCTCTGCAGCTCATGCGATTTTGCCGTCGAATACATATACAAATCTTGTAGTACCAAACTTGCGGTATACACAGCCATTGTAGCGAAAAGTTTACGTGATAGTGTAGCTTAGTGGTTATAGAAGCGGGCCGGTAGTCCACCCATTGAGGGTTCGAGCCTTACGGCATCCACTGCAAAACTTTCGTGAAGGACTCTTTATGGTACTACTTAACATAGAATTATAATAAGGCATTGTAATATTTTGGAACTTAGAAGTGGGCGCTACACCGCGCAAATTATAACAATTATCACTTATAAGTTTACTCAATTTCAATGAACTTAACCAAAGAAAATAACATTGGCCCATGTTTAGAACAGGACCGGATCGTTTTCTGAAGGGGCTATAATAGAGTCAGTTTAAGCTTTAGACAAATTTTTTTTGCTTAGGCTTACGCTTAGGCTTAGAAATAGGCTCATACATACGCTTAGGCTGAGGTTTTGGCTTAGGCTTAGGCATAGGAATATGCTTATACTACTGTTCCGGCCCTATTCTATACATAAGCCATATTCAAAATTTGCGTACAACTATACCAATTCTTCAACTGAAGAAAAATGCAGTCTATGAACAGTTGTCTTTTCTGTAAAGGTTTTATATTTGTCTTTATTTATTTGTTTATTTAATTAGTCATCTATTTATTTATTAGCAGATTTTTATTAATTTTTGCTTCTACTTAGTATTTTACGTGCCGTTTGCTTGTTAGTCTTAAGAAATAAAGTTTTCGTCAGTGATTTTTTTATGTTCTCTATGCGTTACTATATTTCAACTGGCATTCCGAATCGTATAATTGGTTTTGTTTTCCATTTTCTGTAAAGATCAGCGTTTGGTATTATGGTTGCTATACACATTTGAGAATATGGGCCCAAAATCGCGAAATTGTAGTACGATTCACGTAAAAAAGATTTTGCTGTTGTCAGAATTGGATAAAAATTGGAAATTAAAATCAATGTACTATCTCTGTAAATTCAAATCAGTTGATTAATCAATTCAGCTAGCGAGTTAGTTATTTCTGAATTAATATCATAAAACATTAACTCACTATGAGTTGAGTTGATTCTCCCTCTGAGTTGAGTTGAGCCTGGGAGAGTTGATTAATTAACCCAGAATGAATTGAATCAAGTCAAAATTCTGAGTTCTGATAATCCTAACTCATACTGACTGATTCAACTCATTCTGAGTTAAAATCAACTTACTGAAATTTACAGTGACATAGTTTTATAGCAGTTTTCAAGTTAACAAATATTAACAAAAGATCCCATTTTATTTTTCACCTATTTAAAGTGTTGCAATATGCAAATATTAACAAAACGAGAGCGCTTATAAAACGAAACACTATCAGAACACAGCAGAGCCTAATTCGTTCCTTGGTTATCATATCAACGATATCGGGAAATATATGCTCTTCGCGAAATTTTTAAAGACATTGCAATAGATGCACTTTTACGGACTATGGAATAACTGGCTGGATAATAGTGTCCCAAAAAATAAGTGATACCGTCCCGAAATAATATACGGATTACGCTCCATTATCAAATTATTTTATTGCTTTGATAACAATTCATATCTCCTTTGGGATTACATTTGTTTCTCTTTATAACTACAATGTCGTGTCGTAACAACGAAGTACTTGAATCGTAACAGTGGTACATTAGCTAAAAATTTGTGTGGTTTTTCCGTTATCCCCCAGCCTGCGTTTGCCAAAAAATGGTTTGATTTTCAAAATTTTTTCCTTATTTCAGGCTCTCATGATTTTCCTTGACCATTCCACGCCTAAATTTCAATTTTTGAAAAATTCGATTGTTTAAGGTACCAAAATTCCCCTTGTGGCCAAAAATTGTTTAAATTTGACAAATTATATATCATTAGATGCAGTTTGCAAAGATGAGTCGAATGGTATTAAATGTTTCGCAATCAGATGATTGGTTAACGAGTTATTGTCAAGAAATTGGCTGTTGGCTGCCGCATCTGATAAGTTCACTGGAATTTGTGAGTAAGGTGGAAATTCGCAATTTTGCAAAGTTTGGTTAATTCAAAGTACAAAAAATTAAGTTAAATGCTACTGTAAATTTTGGACCAAGATCCCCCATTTTGCAGCTGAATCAGATTGAGTACGTATCCCTAAGACTCCGTAAGCGGATAGAGTCCCTAAACCCTAATTAGAGTCCATAAATGTCAAATATCCCTAATCGTATATCATAAATGACTCCAGGACCAAATAAAGTTGAGTTCGAAACTTTAAAGCGTACTTAAGTTTTGAAAGTACATTCGTATGTATAACCTTGCATTATCTATCAAGCTTTTGATACACGACAAATAAACGTTTAATTCAACGGCTAGTTGCAATACCGAATATATATCAGTAACGAAGGGCGGCGGAGGCGGGCTACAATAAATAGCTGTACGTAATCGAATAACAAGAGTACCCGCTGGAGAGGCCAAATAATGATAAGCCCCTCTCTTATTCAGGTCACTACAGTAGCATGGCATATCGCTTTTGAGGAGCCACAAGAGGACACAAAGAGCCAGCAGCGGCGACACTGACGCAGAGTACTCTAACTGTTAGCCTAAGGCTGTGATTAATGCTACCAATTACTCGCGAGACATTAGAAGTAAGGATCAGTGTGACTTTCAGGCACGTAAAAGTGTACCAGTGCCATGTGCATATTCCTAAGCCTAAGCTTAACCCTCTGCGTATTTAGGGGTAATTTTAGCAGTTAGGCGTTCAACAATTATGAGCAATTATAAAATGCATCAAAACAACTTAAAATATCCCTCAATGAAAGCCAAAAATTAAAGTTTAAACTATCCCCATTCAATTTAAACGCATTTCAAAAGGATTCCGCCGTTGAATATAGACGATGCAAGCGGTATTATTTGACACCTAAGGCCTTCAGATGTTTTAGGGGCCTCGCCGCGTTTAACGTAATTTCTATTGATGTTGCCGACAGTGCTACCTTGAGACCATAGGTTGGATCTTTTGCCTGTAAAATTAAATATAATTGAAACGCATAGATTTCCTATTTCTGAGCTGCCATTATTTGAACACGCTTTAAATTAATTTGTTCAATGATTTTAGGTGCCAACTATCATTTGTTGTTCGCTACGCTTTCTAGCAACTTTTAAATGAGATATTATTCTTTCCCGAAATGAAGTCTTGCCCAAACACCTGCTAAAAGTTAGAAAAATCAACAATATCGTTGAGCAAAAAAAACTCACCAAATCGCACATAATCATTCAGATCTGCATCGCCGAATCCGATTGGCCGAATTTGTTCGCCACCTGGTGATGGCTGATTTTCATTGGCGACTTTGAACAGTTCGTATCCGCTGTACTCGCTGCTAATAGCAAAATGAAACGATAAAACTAACGTTATCAATACTGTGGTCAGGTTGCATTCGGATAATCGGCAGAGTCGTGTCATAATTTTGGGACGGATATTCTAAATTTTCGGTACTAAACTATATATTACTCTAAAATATAAACGGCTTAGACTGTAATTTTGGTATAATCGTGTCCACCAGTGACCAAGATTAAGTTTTCGACTGCTTGTCGCAGCTAAAGGGTTAGCAGGAACAGGAAGTATTTATCTAGAAAATCTCTGACTACAGGTTAACCGTCTGATTACGCTTTGATACAATTAAAAAAGAAGAAAGAAACGGAAGCTCAGATAATTACAACAGCAATCGATATAGTAACTCGAAACAAGCAAATAATCATGCCAAGTCAAATACAAAATGTTTTCTATTACAAAAATTTTAGTTAATAATCTTTCATTACTTAGCTATCATTTTTCTCAAACAGTTAGAAGCATTTTCCATTTGCATGGGTGGTCGGATTCGATAAAAAAGCGAAATCAAGACGGAAGATCGACACTAGCAAAGCAAATCTGTGACCAAAAAAGTCTCTGACTCGGAAATTCTCGAGCGCTAATCGAAAGCGATTTTAAAGTATGCATATATCTGGGTGTAAACGGATATCCGTTTCCGTTTCCGGCAAAAATCGGTACCTGTTCCCGATGCCGTTTCTGTTATAGAAATACCGGAAATTCGTTTTGATATACTTAAATATTTGTTTTCCGTTTCCGTTATTTTTTTACTATCCGTTTACACCCTGAATATTTTTTCACCTTCCGGATCCGGTTCCGATAATATATCAGGATGCAACCGGAATTCCAGTTCCCATTCCGGCATTTTTTCACCTCCCGTTTCCGGTTCTGGTTCCGATATGTTTTTGTTGGAATTAACAAAGGGAGATTACGCTTACGTAGATTATGATAATATAAAATACAGCAGATAAAGTGAACTACAAAAACGAAAATTAAAACGAATTTTTCGGCGGCATGTATTTTTCATTTTCCGGTTCCGTTTCCGGAAATTTTTTCAAATTCCGGTGCCTGTAAATAGTGAAGCAATTTTAAAATTTAGTTGGTCATTTGGTTTATGGAACATGAGGGTCTGCAGCTCCTCCAGACCCGTTTTGTTGCTCCTAGAATAGTTTCTGTTCGGTTCGCAAAGTATGGCAAAATCTACACACGTCTCTTTCTCGAAATTTTAACCTCATGTAACATATTGAACTTGCTACGGTTACGTGTGATCGACAGATCTTGAAATGAATAACTCCTGAATCAAATTGTGCCAAGTTTGAATATTAATTAAAACTTAAATTTCGCGTGCGATTCCTTGGAACGCGAACATATTTCAAGAAATTTTCTCAGCTGCGGTACTTATTGTAACAATATTAAATTTCAGGATAATTCTCAGTACTAAAAAATGTAAACTGAAACTTTACTAGAAGTAAAAAGTGTTATTCAGGTTGACCCTCAAATTCACAAATATTAATTAAAAATTTTGCTTATCCAGGTATCATTCGTGTCTTAGCTTGAATTTCTGATATTCAACAAATCAGAAATATCTTAACTTTCAATACATCTATAATTGTCTGAAATTGAAAAAGCTAATTTTCTTATTTTATCGTGTGTAAACGACTAACATCTGTTTATATTCTTAAGAATGTATATATTTTATTACTAAAACAAACTCTTCCCTACCCAAATTTCCGTCTTGTACGCACCGTACTGATTGCAAAACAAATAGTTTCGTTACGCGTCAATCCTAATTTTGAGTCGACGTCCTCTGCAAACTTTAGTTTCTACACTGCAAAAATGGTAAGTCAAATTGACTCTTTCCGAAATAGTCTTTCCGGACTACACAAACTGAGTCAAATTTGACTCCAGAAGAGTCAAATTCGACTCACGGAGCGATTCAGCGATGCAAATTTGACTGCGACGGAGTCGAATTTTGACTCAGTTTGTGTAGTCAGGGAAAGCCTATTTCGGTGAGAGTCAATTTGACTCACCATTTTTGCAGTGTAAATGATTTGAGCTTTAGCAACACTAATTCCCGTATTTGAAACGGATTTATCTTAAAATTTCTAAAATAAAGTTTCGATGTTTAAACTTTGGTTGTAAAAAAATTCCAGCCATATTTCTGTAAAATCTCTGAGTTTAAAGTCTTAAACTCAAAAGGCACATGTTAGACGTCCCTGCTAAAAAACTGTATGCCAAATTTCAGGCATTGTTTTAATATATCAATCGCTGTATTCTCAGCGTTTAGTGCTCACATTCTTTAATGTGTACAGTCCCTATAACCAGTTGGCACAAGAACGTATAACTTAAACCACACTGCGAAAAATGGTGGGTCAAATTGACTCTCGCCGAAATATTGTTTTTTGGACAACACAAACTGAGTCAAATGCGACTCACTGACCATTTTGCAGTGCAGTAATTGTTGAAAGTCGAAATGTAATAACAGAATTTTTAAGTTTTGATTCATAAAATTCGCAACTTGCGCAGTTCGCCTGGTTGAAATCCTATTACTAACTGAAGCAATTATACAACACGTTTTTTTTAATAATTCTGATTATTTGAAACATTTAAAGTATCTAATTGCACAATTTATAACTTTGTTAATTTTTGAAAACATTTTACCACAGGGAATAAGCGAACGAAAACAAGCTGTAATTTTAAATGAACATGGGCATCTATGAGCAAATAAATACCAAGGGTGTCCGCAGAAAATTATGTTTGCGGGTTATCGAATAATTTTCGGGGCGCCCCTACAATTACATATCAAGATTGCATACTTTTAGACCGAGTCAATTTGGTGTAGGGCACAAGCCAAATTTCGGCTGGGGGACGCCCCTCCAATGTTCTAAATGGGCACACCTGTGGTTAACACAGCGGGCTCCAATTGTACTCGCTTGGTGTTGTAACCCAATTTTTCTGTATTAGATTGGTTTAGGAAGATAAAAAATATTAGTCGATATGAAGAACTCACACTGTCCTCTGAACGCTTGCAAACCTTTATTCTAGCAAACCTCATGTTATTGTTTGGGTAATTTCGATTAAATATATGTAGAAAACTAAAATAGCATAATTCGTGTTTTGCGTAGCTTCTAAATTAGCCAAACGACTTTTCCAGCATACTCGATGTCCCGCTAGGATGTTTTAACACACCGTCTTCGAACCATTATCTGTTGTTGACAATTGTTTGTGAATGGTTTATTGAAATATTTTTGCTTGTAGATGCCGATATTATAATAAACTATAGCCTACAGAAGCTTAAAGTCAAGTTAATAACATTTAAGAATCGGTAGCGTAGACAAGAGTTCATTTTCGCAAGGGATTTTAGCGAGCAAGAAAAAAAATTTACACATCTGCATATTATTCTAAAGCCTGTAAAAGTACGGTTTTTTGGAGGGAAATTTTCTTCTACCCACCTTTGTAGAGTTTGGTTGTGAAAAACGTATTCAGTTGGACTGAAAATTCTACATCGTGTAAACGGCCGGGAAAAGTCCTTTATATCATGGCACATTGAAGACCTCAGCTCGTTAAAATTGACTGTCTTCGAATTGTAGAATGAATATGTGCCTGCGGTTAAAGTCAAGTATAAACAATTGCAGGCATATTAAAATTGCTAAGTTGCTATTAAACGCATCACCGCTCGATAAGAGTACATTCTGTGTAGAATGTAACCGTCCACTCTTTGCGTTTTTGGCCTACACCGCCTTTATTTAGAGGGGTTACAACTTGTACGAACCATGACACGTTATGGCTTTAAGGATATTGCATGTCATAGCGACCCACTTCCAAACGATGGAGGTCAGCAAAAAACGCAACGTCCGGTGGTTTGTTTTGGCCCAAGCGGAACCTCAAGTGTTGTATACACTTGTATCACCGACTCTTGATATCAGTAAACCTATATTAAAGCTGTTTAACAATGTGTCTTAAATTTTTGAAATGTTAATGCTGCTGGTCTTTACCAAGTCCAGGGCCATCCGTAAAATGATGTGAGGGGGTTCCAATAAATGGCAAAATTCTCTGAAGCATTTTTGTGTCAATCCGGTGAAAACTCTTAGTTTGAGTTGAGTCGTTGAAATCATATGCCTGACAAATCAAGAGTTACAGCGTCAATTAGAATACTACTGCAAAGACCGCGAGTTAAGTGAGCAAGACGTCAGACCTATGTTTTTGTTGGATTTCAAGTTAACGTTCAATTTTGGGGTCTCCTATAACCTCAGAAGCTTCCCACAGTTGACCTGTTTGGGAGATGTGACAAGACTGGCGTTGCATCTGAATTCGCTCATAATCAGGCATAAATTTACAAAAAACAGGCGATTTTCAAAAATATAAGGGGTCGATAGCTCTTTATGGTCAACAAAACAAATGTAAGCATGTGTTGTGGTTCCAAATTCCACTAAAACAGCGTAAATCCTTAAATACCCTGCTGGTTAGTGGCCAACTAAGCTTGCCGTGACCTTTTAAAGTCACGTATTCTCTCATAAAATTTAACACAACTACACAGTAAAATTAGTCGCTCTTGCTCATTCTCGCCCCCCCCGACGCACTTAAAATCAATTCTCTTAATTTGTTAATATGTACGGATCAATGACTATTAAATTTATTAAATTCAAATATTATTGAAATTGAAACTTGTAATTATAAGCAACTCAAAAGTTCTGCTTCAATATATTTGCTTTAGCTCGTTATAGGCGTAGTGTTTCTAAGTCTCGCAGTATGCAAATGAACTATTTTGGTAAATTGTATGCCTGGAGCAAGTCCGTGCTTATGGTTGCTCGCCTCTCCCGCAGATCAAAGTCCAGGCCTTTTGGCAGCGATGAATCGTTGGTTTTTACTCGGAAGTTTTGAAATGGGCTTCCCACACTCGGAACAATTTTTTGAGTTATCTTTAAAATTGAATTTTTATATGCGAACCGAGCGAGATCCAAGGCAAATGAGATATATTTTATTCTTTTAACTAAAGTACTAAACTCAATTTGGTATGTGACGAAAGAATCGAGACAAAATGAAGATAGAATAAAGATAAAAACCTCGCGAGCGAAACGAGCAAGAAGCCAGACGCATTTTTTTATTTAAAGTTAATCGAAAAAATGTCTTAAATTCGAGTCTTTTTCAAATTGATTTTGTTTTCCAACGCCGGTCCCTGTTCAAGTCGCCCCACTGGACAGGTTGAAGAATGCTAATTACGGCCCTGGTCTGGACAAATCAACGGTGACTGCAATCAGCACACGATTAAAGGGGGAGAGCAGGGGGCCCATCAATAAAAGTTCACTGGTCAAAGTGGTCGCAGTCTTTACCAATATTCTCAAATGGATGTGAATTCTATAAACAACCAGTTAAGCATATGTCCTGCAAATTTTGAGCCAACCAGTGGAAACGCCGCTCACAGGTTGGACCAATGAAATCAATGACAAAACGGGCCAAATTTTGAGCCAACCAGTGGAGAGCATCAAAATTTGGCCCGTTTTGTCATTGATTTGATTGGTCCAACCTGTGAGCGGTGTTTCACATTCGTAACGGCTTCAGTTCGCTTGTGTCAATATATATTCTATAGTGTTTAACTGGTAATAAGTGTTATAAGCATTTGAGAATACCGACTCTTTGCAAAGCCAAAATCTCTAGTAACAGATCAACGTTTCCATTGTAGACTGTAAAAGTTTAAAGATTCCACAAATTTAAAGCTTAACACCCCGTGTCAAGTGTGGCTGATATGCGTGTGCTTCCATAACGTATTTCAAATCATAAAGTGGCAAAAAGGAATTTATTTGTTTCCATGGTAAAACAGTGTCCAAAAAACGCATGTTGAGCGTTCCAACTTTTTGATGCGCACAAACTGAGTCCGTAGTTATACTGTGAACAACTTTCGAACTGATTCCACGAATAATTTAATAAAAATCTATAAAATTACTCTTGTCTCAGCCAGCTGACCAAGATATCGTTTAATTAAGGTTCTACGAACACGCAAATATTTCACAATAGCGTGCCGAGCGGAGAACCAGGAGCGTACAATCTGGTGCCGAGCGGAGGACCAGGAGCGTCTAATCTCGTGCGGAGCGGAAAACCAGGAGCGCCCAATCTCGTGCGGAGCGGAGGACCAGAAGCGCCCATTCTGGTGCCGAGCGGAGGTCCAGGAGCTCCCATCCTGGTGCCTAGCAGAGGTCCAGGAGCTCCCAATCTGGTGCCAAGCGGAGGACCAGGAGCGTACAATCTGGTCTGAGTGGAGGACCAGAAGCGCCCAATCTGGTGCGGAGCGGAGGACCAGGAGCACCCAACGTCCAATCAGAATTCTACTTTATAATGTGGAGGTATTGCTTTAATGAACACAATCGTTTGCGGGTTTTCAAACCTATTTTAAGTGACAGTATTTTTATCAATTGTTCGAAATGGCAGCATGTCAATCCGCTATCATTCCAAATGTCTTACGACCATAGTGTCTAAACTGCTGGAATCTTACATGTACCACCCGTTCAAGTTACCCTGGGTGAAAATAATATATACAAGATTTACGGACAAATCGTCAACCAACAACTTGTCTCCCTACACATGCCCAAAAATAAACTCAGCTCTAGACCCACACCTAATGGTTAACGGCAAATTGTCGAGTCAATGTGATGACGGGTTCATTTCTTGGCGATGACATGTCATGATTCCAATAAACTCCACGCAACCAAATCCATCTTGGCGGATTGGTGTATGCAAGCGCCAATACACAATTCGGGGATTCAGTATATTTCAGATTGTTTTTAGACAAGGAACGTGATTTAGTACTAGAAAAAATATATTTCCGTCAAGCCAAATATATATTATCCTATGGACTGCGTGGCACCTAAACAGAAAAATGTTCGATATTTAGCTCATGTAAAACTGTGGCATTTTGATAGAACCAATTTCGCTAATTCTCGGTCGATTTCAATTAGACCGATTCAAAATGAGAGGCATATGGCAAGAACGAAACATACGGGTCGTATCACAGAATTTTCGGCAATATTAGCGTAGCTGGATAGACCTTAGAATAACCACTATACAGATCTAGAAGTTAAATCGCTTCGCGAGGTTAAACCCTGGGTACGCGCTCGTTCAAGGTCTTATTTAAATCAGTTGGAAACTCATACAGTGAGCCATTCCAGGCCGTTCTTAAACTAAATTAATTGGCTCCAATATAAATGTAATAGTATCATAATCATAAATGTTGTTTCGTAGTCCAAATCAGTGATTTAGTTCAGTCGGAACGAACCTGAGGCTTTCGCGTAAAATTAGTAGTAGCTTGTAATATTTGTTTTATTTTCCAAAAATACGGATAGCTAATGGTTCAATGTTATTCATTTTGGCAACAAACCAAGCGAATAATACAGAAAATTAATTAATATTTCTTTATGAAATTGCCGGTTAAATTTTAGTCTTATGAAAATCCGCAAATTTGCCGTTGAAAACAAACCTAAAAATACTTGTGAAGCAAAATATTTTGGATTTCCAAAGTGAAAATATCCGAACGCTTTTATGTTACGTTTTAATTATTCAAAATCAAAAAGTCGTTTATTAATATTGTAGAATAACAAAAATAATATATTTCAACTTTAAATGTCGAATTCGAGTGTTCGTGAATGAAAAATATGGGCGGTTATTTGTGTAAACATGGCTCAATAACACCAAGAGTTTCATGATGCAAGAGTATGCAACTTGTAAGGTTCCACATGGCACAAAATATACCACCGGGCGTTGCGAGTTTGGCTGACCCCCCTTTATTTAGAGGGGGTCGTTATCACATGCAATACCTCTAAATTAAATAGTCTGCGGTGCATTTTTGATTCCGTTTACGTACAGTGCCGTGGTTCGCCCAAGTTATATCCCCTTACTAAATAACGGGCGTGTAGGAAAAAACGAAACGTGCGCTGGGTTCATTCTTTTCTGTGCCGAACGTACCCAGCACACGTTTCATTTTTGGCCGATTGTCCCTTACTTAGACCGGGATATAACTTGGGCGAACCATGACACTGTACGTTTCGACATCGAATGTACCATTTGCACACTCTTGTATAAACGAGTCATTATCGCTTTTGATAATACCCATGGGCGCCACTACGGAATATTAGGTCGGGGTGCACCAGTGAAAGTTAGCTGCGAAAAAGTCTAAAAATCGTTATAGTCGCGGTAATGCTTAAACTATGGAGGTTCAAAACCTTTCCACCAATTCTTGCGGATCCAGTAGAACATCTCAGGCCTAGGACCCCCAATGAAGATCAAACCCAACATTCTGTTCTAAGATTTACTACTGGAACTGTGTTGGCTTCTTGTTCGCGTCACTTCTAAGCTTTTTTGCACTGTTATATTCATATCGCTCGCCCTGTCCAATATTTCTACATATGCAACTGTCCGCAGATCTTATATATTTAAAATGCAAGTGGGTAAAGATTTTTTAACCCGCGCTGCGCGCCGCTCGATTTACGTTAGAAAATACTCTTCATTTAGTGACTTTCAAAACAAACCATTAAGCAAAAAATGTAACGCCGGATAATTTTGCGCATTATATACACCTGTCATCGGTAAAACTATGTAGTTTTCCGACGTTTAATAATTGAATCAAAACACAATTGTCTATACAAAATTTTAGGTGTGTAAAGATTAACAAATTTTTACCGGCAACTTACAATTGTTTTTCCCACGAGTATAACCGCATCAAAATTTTCTTACCCGCGCTGCTCCAAAACAATAGAATGTTTAATGCAGATTAAAGACTTTTGAACCAAAGCCATTAATCAACGAACTACAATTTGAAACATAAAAAACTGGTTAGAACGCTGTTTTCACTTCTTTAGGAATCTAAATTTACATTTCTTCTACAATTTTAACACAAACCAAATTGAAAACAAGCCGAAAATAAAAACATTTTCAAAAAACCCAAAATTTTCAATTTGATATATATATTAATTCACTTCACATTTTATCGTAAAGTATCAACCTATTTTCCAATTGACTATAAGTCTGCAACTGACAGCTTCACGTTTGAATCTAGTAAAATTTGAACATTTCAGTTTACCCCTGACATCCCAGACTGATATTAATAAAATTTATAGATTTGTAAAAAGTATACCAACAGGTTTAGAAGTCAAAAAATAGTCGATACTTTTATAAATTCAAACCCATCCTTAATTAACTACAGATATCAAAGTGTTTGACTTGACGTTCAGACGTGTTTGATGTGTGCAAAAATACGTCCCGCCTACGGTCAGTAATTTCCAGCCAACTTCCTATTTAATTGGACATGAATAATTCTAGCGATAAGAGATATAGATTCGTAGAAAATATATATCAACAGATTTACATCTAACAAATATTTGGAGACAAGCTTTTCGTCTACCAAAAATGGAACCAGACCCTAGGGATTATCAGGCGCTTTCCTTTGATTTGTGGGGTACACAGAGTGTGCCAAACGCGTCTTTGCTTGGACATACCCTAAAACAAAAAGTTTGGAATTTAGCGAATGTGAGGACTATGCTGCTCTTGACATTTCTTGAAGAGACAAGTAAAAATAGTTTAGTTCAAAAACTTGATGTTACAACTTCTCCAAATGAAATTTTACCTGAGACCTTGCATTCGAATATATAAAACATTTCGTCTGCTAAAATTTATCATCAACACTTCACTGTATTAGTAAGTGTATAGGTGCGTAAATCTACCACAGTCACGTCCATATGGCTTTAGCGAGCTAATATTATTGCGGACTAAATTTTCATTGGCATACTATGATTGCATACAGCACTGAAAACGTTTAAAAATTGACCAACCAATATTCGCAGCTTGCAGCTGTAAAATAGGAACCAAATCTATTGCTGTGGTTTAAGTATAAAGAATGATGTTTAGCTAAATGAGGTATGGTAGCTTAAATGCTAATTTGTTTTAAGCAGTCATAGCATATTCGGCTGAGTTCCTTGTTTTTAAGCCGGAGCCAAAACGCGATTATCAGAAACAGCGCAAGCATCGTATGCTTAGCTACTTGATGCGCTCGGTACCATTGCACCACACTACGTTACCTGGTTATTCAGCTGCTTTTATTGTCGACTATATTTTGACGCTGTCAGTCTACAGTGCAAAAAATGGTGAGTCAAATTGACTCTCTCCGCAATGGGCTTTTCTGGACTACACAAACTGAGTCAAATTCGACTCTACCGGAGTCAAATTCGACTCAGTGAGTGATTCATTGAGTCGAATTTGACTCTGGCGGAGTCGACTTTTGACTCAGTTTGTGTAGTCCTGAAAAGCCTGTTTCGGAGAGAGTCAATTTGACTCGTCAGTTTTTGCAGTGTAAGTAAGAAGTGGGACTTCAGACGGATTATAACTAAAGCAGCTAGAAAGCCGGGTTACATGCGATTACGAACTAACGGCCTTAGGATTGCGCGGAAAGTGCTCTAGAACTGCGTCACGAAGCCCGCATCTCCAAATCCTATTTCGACGACTATATATGTCGACCGAATGCAGTCGGCAAGCAGGCAAGTATACCTATGCGCATTGCGTATATTGTCAGGTACACCAATTTCAAAGCGCTAGTTAGGCTTGCTTGTATTTGACTTAACATATGGACATCAGGGAGTGCTAGATAACCTTAAGAGGCTTCCTAAGCTCGTAGACAATAATCAAAAGACCGTTTTCTTAATCGAATGTACGTATGTTTGCGTTACAGCCCATGTATCTGCTGCGTTTTCATATTGACCGTTTAGCCTTTCCTTTTTTCACTAGTTTTTGTTTGTAATTGTTGCTTGCTATGATGTTTTTTTATGCCTTTTAATCGCTGTATTCTGTGGATTGATATTTCACTGTTGGTTATCGATCGTTTTGACACTGGGGATTTAGTTCGACACTCACTACAAACTCTAAACTCAAGGCAAAAAAAGCAAGGCAAGGCTGACTAGAATCTGACTAGATAAATTTACTAGGAATTTTGACTAGAAAGTATACCACCCCGGCGCTGACTAGACTAAATTCAACTGGTAATCAAGTATCAGATAAGAGTACCAGTCACACCCGTAGACTCTTTTCATTAAAAGAGGTTTAAATTTCCTGTGTAAAGTCTGGCGGCGCGTTTCTCTGAACTGCTCGGGGGAGATGGAGGCAATTGAAAATTGTTAGCAATCTCTGTGCTCCGACCACGCGACTACATAAGGGTGTTTCTAGGGTAAGGCCAAAGGATCCATTTCAAGAAAAGAGGGACCTCGTTTCCCCGCCTATCTCAAGAGCCCGAAGAGGGTTCGGGTTAGGGACGACCGAGTTGGCTAGAGAACTTCCAGACCGGCCGATAATTCCCTTTAAATCGCCCCCTTTTTTTCCCGGCCACCAGAACGTACATATTATAATAACGCGCGCGTCGTGTGCTAGTGAATGCAAACGTACAGGATTCATAGAACGGGGTCGTGAATAATTTTGAGTAACGGGGGGTAAGCCCTTAAGGAGCACCGTTTGATCCTTACTGCTGGACTGTATGAGTATCCTGGTTCGGGTAAGCATGCTAGTAAAACCAGCCCTCAGTCAGGCGTTTCCGGTCATCCCGGCCCCAATAGCAATGTCCAGCCACGTTATGGCCATAGGATGTGCAAAAATTTAACATTCAAAACAATGCAATTTTATTGAAGGTAGCAGTTTAGCTCTGAACGAAGGAGAGGTCTGATACTTAAGGAGAAAAGGGGAGACCATAAGATACGAGAAGTGCCTAACGAGTATGAGTAAAGTGCCGAGCTAATACGAGCAACCGCCCCCTGTCGGGCTATGAGTTACGTACGAGGAGACCTCATTAACGGACTCTGAGCTCTCGCCCACCCCTTGGCGTAAAATGCAAGACTGCACCCAAAAATACACGATAGTACGACGGAAACTGATAACGTGCATAAAACTACCGCGGACCTGAGCAGAAACTCTGAAGGAAACCGAAACAAAAACTATAAGGGTATCCCGCCCTGCGGATGAGGAGGCGTAGGTCTGGAGACTGAGCCAGCTCGTTGTCTCGGACTAAGTTAGTGGTTGTCGCACCCCCTGTCCTAGTTACTGAGTGTGCATACGTATGCGCGTGTCGAAGTATGTATTTGACTATACGTACAGATGTACAGCTGAATATAACCCCTAGCTCGGATAAGAAAACCGCTGAGTTCCGGGCAAGCGGGAACGACAAGGAGAGGGTAGTGTCCTGACCTGACTCTGAAATAGCGTGATCTCTAACTTTCTGCGCTCACTGGTCTTGTCGTACTGTTTAGAAGCGCCCCGCTCCCTGTTCTCGCCCATGCTCGCCCCAACAGACGCTATAGCCCCCTTGCCGTTTCGAACTTGACATCAATCGCACATTAACTGAAACTGCGGTGGAAATCGAAGTTGTACATAGAGAAAGGGCGTAAATGATAAGAGGGAAGTTTGTTCGAGAACCCCCGGTAAAACAAGAACTGGGTGCCCAGACCGGCCGCCTCTCCTGTGGACGAGCCGACTTATGCAGGAATACGTATAAAGTCCAGGTTATTATGGGACAGGCTTGATCTTGAGGCTAGGGACTCTGACGGAAGGGTCGTCACTCTCGGCACCCTCTGCCCCCACCTTCGTGATCTATGTTATCCATCAAGAGTTTTCAAAATTTCTGGGCGCCCCATCTCTCCGTTGTTAACGGTCGAAGAGTAAAATTTTGAAAAATTCAAAGTTATCAAGTTTCAGCTACCCCAATGGGGTATTAAAATTTTGAATCGTGGTATCACTGAGCGCGAGTGTTTTGAGCAGATGTCAATGAGGGGTGTGGGTTTTCGTTTAGTTGCCGTAGCAAGGGGGCGTATGGCTTGTTTAGGCTTTTGGGATGATCTCAGGTGTGTCTCACTCAATAGGTGCATACAGAAAGGGATCAAGAGGGGTTCTGCGGTTTTAGGTTTAGATTTTGGAATTACCGGTGGCAATTTTAATTGAGGACAGTGACCCGGAAGCCCTCAGCGGTTTAGCATCGGTCTGTGATAATCCGGAGAGGATCATCTTTTAGTCCAGGGAACGTTTTCGTGGGCATACCCAGAGATTTTAGTAGATCCCACGATTGTGACCCCAAGCATAAGGATATTAACCTTTCTGTTCTAGCTTTCTAAGTGACTTTGCTCAATCTAGTTTGCCAATTTAATCGGGCCCAGTACCCACAAACCTTGGTCTAACTTATACTTGGAAAGTCACGTGTCTCTTTGGGTCTTGGAATTGGGGATGTGAACGCTTACGGACCTCGGTCCAAAAAACGTGAATCTCACTTTTTCGGAATTCAGTGCTGAAATTAGTCTCATTCAATTCAGCTCGTCGAGCTCATCAAGAAAACTACCCCGAACCCCATCCGCAAAGCGATAGTTAAGAAACTATGAGCCTCTAAAGTTCTCCGAATTTTAGCGTGTGAGTGCGTAAGTATTTTACGGATCCCAGTACAAAAAACGCGATTTTCACTTTTTCGGGGTTTGGCCTTAAAATTGGTACTGTTCGATTCAGCTTGACGAGCTGACAAAGAAAACCACCCCGAACCCTGTCCGCAAACTAATAGTTAACGAGTTATGGCGGATACAAGGTGTTAGGAATTTTACACGTAAGTATTTTACGGATCGGATCCCGAAAAACGCGATTTTCGTTTTTTCACAACCTATGGCCAAAATAGGTACCATCCGATTCCGCGCATCGCGCTGAGCAAGAAACCACCCCAAACATGGTCCGTAAATTAATACATCAAAAGTTATGGCCAATACTAAGTCCCGATACTTAATACATGTACGTACTTTACGGATCCGGCCTGGAAAATGCAATTTTAACTTTTTCACACTACGGGTGTAAAAGTTGTACCTTAGACTCAGCTCGTTGAGTAGAGTAAGAAAAACACCCCAAACTGGTGTCGTGAGCTGGTGGTTGAGGAGTTGTGGCCTGGTCCAATTTTCTAGTGACCCGCAGGAATGAGTAATTGCTAGATGGATTTTAGGTATTATAGTCTGGATTCCCTTAAGTTATGATATCAGGCTTACGGATACCGGCCTTGCTCTATCCCTGGAATTCTAGAAATTACCCAGGGATAAGGCTGAAGGATGATGCTTTACGTTCTGCAGTACCTGAAAATCCTCAGTAACGGTCAGGTCAGATTATAACACTTTAGAAGCTGGCTCAGTTGCTATAGTAGCCTGACAACTGACTTGTGCACACCAAATATTCTTAGTGTAGCGCTCATTGGTTGAGATTGCTCTAGTCTTTCCAAACTCAGTTCATGCTAGGCACAACTACGGAATCATAAGTGCACCGGGTCTATTACTTAAGCTTCATGTATTTAGGGTGTCGAGTATTGGCCCATTTCGTAGTTCTACATGACGGTCATTCAACAAAATCAGATAACAACTAGGGAGCCTGCCGTTTTACACAGTATTACGCATTTTGTAATAATGTGCTGATCCGTACCATTATTTTATGCTTTAATGTTTTCTGGTTTTTATTGACTTTCCTGTTTATGCTGTTTTTGATTTTACCAGTCTCTTTTGTCACCCCTTTCTTGGCGCCACTATAAGACGAGTTTAGTATATTCGTAAGGGCAGTTATATCAGTATACATTGATAAGATACACGGCAAAGGGATGTAAGGTACCCCAAAAAGGCCGCACGGACAATATCTGTATCTGGGGTTGGGCCACGCATCCCCCCCAGCAGTGCTTACGAACTTTTATGCCCCCTTAAATCCGCCCGCATCCGTTTAACTCGCGCAGGATTAATGCGCCCCCTTTTTAAGCGTAGAGCCGCAAAATACCGGTAAAGACCAGCGTCCAATCAGCGGCTATCTTGCAAGTTGTGTGCAAAGCTCCCTCATTGGCTCAAAAGAAGGTGAATTTTCTACCCAATCGTGTCGCTGCTTTGCTGCTGTTTTTAAGGCTCTGATTGGTTAAGTGCAACGGCGAATCGCGTAGGGGCTGAGCACGGGTATAAAAGCACGCTGCACGGGCTGTGCAGTCAGATCAGTTTAGAATTTTTCGGTTTTCAAAGTCGCGTGCTCGAGCCGCGACAGCAAACCGAGCTCACTACACGCGGTGGCGATATAGCGTGTACGTGAGTCTCGGGGCGCTATTCGACGGGGACAGGGGGGTTACGTACGTATTTAAGGGGGGGTTATGTCAAATCGGGGCCCAGTTAGGGCTATCTAAGTTTCACGAAAGGGGTGTGGAGTGCCATATAATTTTGGCTTGAAGTTTGCCTATCGTTGCCGATAACGTGGGTACTAGGTTCACCTATAAAATTTAGAAGTCTTATGCAAATTCTAAAACGTAGGGGGTATCAATTTTTGGGGCATCGTGAAACTGCCATTTAGGCACCTTGTAAAAAAATGACAATAGCTCCCAGGAGCGATTAAAATCTTACTGGTATCTTTAGGATACCTTCTTGTACTCGAGCATTGGTTGTCAAGAAATGGCAGGAAGGCAAAAACTGCCTCGTGCTAAGCACCAGGATCTATCCAACAAAAGAGCTGAGCGCCTCGCCACTTGAAAATTTGTGTATACCCTGTGACTAGAGAGAGTTCTGACCAGGCCTCAGGGAATATAAGGAAAGTTAATTTAGACTAATACCTGCACTCGTACTTGACAACCGAAACTCTGAAGGCACAGCCCGTACTAGTAGACTGACGCTAGACCCATGCAAGAAATACTAAGAAAAAACAGCAGCAAAACGGCGCCTTTTTGTCCTCCCCTTGGGGAACAGAAATTGTCATAAGGAAATTACTTGTAAAATCCGGACAATCAACTCGTGCAGCTTTTAGGGTGTACCTAGAAAATTACCCGAGCCTGACCAGTTTATGTCGGAGATCTCAGGGAACTGTGCATAGGCTGTTTACATCCGGGGAGTGAGAGCCAGGCGTGACACCCTCATCCTTTGTGATCAGGCTCGTCCCTAGAATAATCCAACTGCAAAAGGTGGAGCAATTTCAAAATCCCCTAAAGCCCTCTGGTAAGGTGGCGAGTCCACGTTCAGGTACCTATGGGTATGAATTTTCTTTAGAGAATCAAATCATTTCTAATTTCCAACTGTTGTTTTTTTTAGCAATTAATCTTACGCTAATACTAGCTATATTCACAACGCACGTCTTGTGCTTCTCAAACCAACAACTCACAGCAAGGGATAGCTATATTCTCAACTTTCCTATTAAGGTATAAGGATGTTTTAATTCGTGTTAATTTGATTGTCCGTATGCACTGTGTGAATCTATGATAAACCAAAATTCCAAAACGCGTTCAGTAATGAACCATGAGCGATTTAAACCATTTTTGACTCCTGGCCTTGTGCCATGGCAAATCCAAAATTTCGGAAATACCAGATCAAGTATCTGGATTGGCATTTGGGTGATATCCTAGGAAGTTCAAAGTATTGCATTGTTGCTGGTTCGAATCAGCAATTGTTTTTGTTAAAATTAAAGGCCAGGATCGATCCGCCTTTCCGTTAAAAGGTCTATGACCATGTGTCTAAATTTTGCAGGATCGCCAACCACATCCCACAAAGAATACAACAACCCCTAAAAAGTCCAACGCAGAAGACCAGATCGCTCTTGAATCCACTTATCGGGATATATTCAAGAGAGATAGCATAAAACTAGCAGTCCTAATTAGCCGACACGGATAAAAACTCAATTGTTGTTGGTGCGAGTCAACAACATATCAAGGTGTTCCATAGGAGCTTAGGCGTAGAGCGATATCGGAATTTTGTGGTTCTCAAAACCCGATATCACGCCGGGGGACCATCATCCTCTGGACAAGTAGCTTAATAGGCAGATCCACGGCCACGAACACCCGTGAGAGTATCATCTCGGATACGTCCGCAGGGATACTCGTTGATCGTACCCGTAACAATATTGCATATACACCCGGACAAGCATGTCTCACACAGACACGAATGCTGCAACAGGGAACCGTGAACGGCAATTCTTATACTTCTAGAACAAACACTACTATGCCAAAATTAGCGTTTGTTTTTAGCCTGTTTTGAATTGATTCGCTTACAAATCCCGTTTCCTGGCTGTTAACATATGCGTATCCGTCTGCTGCCAGTTATGGTTCAGTTGTTTGCTGATTTTCACAAAAACAAAATTTTAAAAACATTGACGGTTTGAGTTTCTTGGTCGTGATCCTCAAATAAAGCTTCACAATGTACAATTGTGGTTCAGTGAGGAAAATTTAAAATAAACTGCGATATAGCTGGCTAAATTTAGCATTTTTTGCTTCATATATACTACCGTTAGCTATAAATAATTCCTTAGGAAATTCGGAAGGACTCTCAGGCTGGCTCTTTGACCATACGTGTCTTTGCCTAGTATGCAAATAATGAACAATTTCCATGATTACAAATTCGCGAACTAAAAAATTTTGTTACTTTCCTCAAAAGCTTTTCAACAAACTTTAATATTTCTCTCTCTCTCTCTGACGCGAACAACTTTAAAACATCTGTTGTTAGCAAACAGTTTGGCCCAGATAATAAATATACTGAAGGATGTTATGCAGCAAAATGGTTAAAATAAAGCCGTTAATAATAGCCAAATTTTTTTAATTATGTAACAATTATTAGCTGAAGCGTAGGGTCCAGTAGCTTGAAATCATTATCATAGACACAGGCGCAAGGAGGGCAATTGCTGCAATTTTGGCAACTCTGAGATTCAAGTCCCCCGTCCTTGTATGTTCATGCGCTTATACTACACTGTAAATTCCAGTGAGTTGATTTTAATTCATAATGAGTTATATCACTTAGTCTGAGTTAGGACAGCCTGAACTCAGAAATGTGAGTTGATTCGAGTCATTCTCAGTTAGGTGATCAACTCACCCGGAAGCAAATCAACTGAGAATGAAAATCAATGCTTACTGTTATTAACTCACAAATAACTTACTCGCTAGATTAGTTGATTAAACAACTAATTGGAATTTACAGTGAAACGAGCATTAAACGAATTGTTCAAACTGGATAGGATTAGGATTTATTTTACTACAAAGGATTTCAATCGCGTTACTACGAGATTTAATAAAACGAATCAAGTATTCTTTACCACCATGGGTCAGATTGTAATTACTACTGAAATAATTATGACACATGTTAACCAGGTGAAATTCACAACTTAAATATCCAGCCAATTTTTGGCGTTACAGGAGCTGTATTATCAATTGTGCGTTGTATATCAACCGTAACGACACTAACCAATATTTGCTGTTATTAACACAATTTGAATATTACATTTCGAAATACAAAAATTAAAAAATATATTAATATTAGGTCGGAAAAACCTTAATTAAAAGAACTGCCCGTAAAGAAATATATTGTTTGCGTCAAATCAAAACTATAACCATTATGCGTGGTATGCTTGCGCAAAAGTATGATATTCTCACAGTTATACAACTGTTACGTACCTCAAAGTAACATTGCCTACGCCATATGATGTCCAATTAAAATTAAAGTTCCGTGTGAATTTGAAAGGATGATTCGATCGCTAGTTTCTCTATGTTCGTCGTTTCCGTGTGTATACCTACATCGAAAACAAGCTCGCGAGCGATGCGAACGAGAAGCTAGACGTACTTTAGTGACCCGAATAAGAGGGGGTAATAACAGCGGGTTCTCATTTTGATTCCCAATCAATAGGAGTCCGTATCCCTAATAAGAGTCCGTAAGTGGATAGAGCCCCTAAACCCTAAGCAGAGTCCATAAATGTCCATTATCCCTGCTTGTAGTGCATAAATGACTCCAGCACCAGATAAAGTTGAGTTCGAAACTTTAAAACGTACTTAAATTTTAAAAGTACATTTCTAAGTATAACCTTGCATTATTGCTCAAGCTATTGATACAAGACAAATAAACGTTTCATTCAACGGGCAGTTGCAGTATCGAATATATCAGCAACGAAGGGTGGCGGAGCGTGGGTTAAGAATAAATAAAAGTCCGTAACCGAATAACAGGGGGTACCCTCTGCAGAGGCCAAACAAATATCAGTCCCACCTCTTATTCGGGTCACTACAGTAATTATTAAGTCTTTTTCTGTTAAACAAAAGATCTTACAGATCCGCTCTGGGTACGCACTATCAGCTAAGCGGGAAATACAACGCATTTGACTTAATGATCATGAAACGTTCATAAAATTCATTTTATTTCATAAAAGTGCTATTTTTTAATTATTTGACCACGGCCAAAAAGTTGACTAAAATTGTAAAAAAACAACGAACAATGTTTAAAACTAAAAAAAGGTTATGTTTATATATACAATGAATCACCTGTTATGCCGTATACAACTGTAGGCGGTATTTAGTTTTTATTATTAGCATAATTAGTTTTGTAGAGTATATTAAACTAAAAATTAGGGAGTTAGAATGCGGTATCAGGCGGCTTGATTTATTTCCTAGGAAAGGTCTTCCCATTGAACATCTGTGAAGGGTTAAAAACAAAGTGAGACCCGAATTGGTGTATATTATCCGCTTCATTTAAAATTAAAGTTTAGGCAGACAAGTAGCTAGAGGGGATAGATTCGCTCAGCCTTCCCCCCTGCACAACACTGGAAAATTTCAACTCAGTTTAGGTATAGTGCAAAACTCATCCAGAATGCCAATCCTTCCTAAAAAAAGTTTTGGCCATCCGAGCAAATTGCGCACGCTAAGCTATAAACTTGAATTAGTTGTTAAAAGAGCCCTATTTACACGTGCCTGTTGTTGTTGCGAGAACATGCAGCTGCAACTTGCACTTGCAAGTTTTGTCCAAAATCGGTTTCGAGGAACTTACAGCTGCAAATAATTCATTAAAAATTACAGCTAGTAATTTAGTTCACATGTATTGAACAACCACGCGATCTGGCAGCAAAAACTTGCACGTGTGAACAGGGCTTAATTTTTTAAATTATTGATTATGCATATTTTACTGTCCAGATAAAAATTGGCAAAAATACGACACCTTTCAATATTAATTCAAATTGAAAATGCTAGTAACGTATGATGTTGTGATGCACTATTAGGTTAATGTTCCCAGCCAGGCCAATATGGTAAAAGGCATGTGCATCACAAGCATTATAAATACTTACTCAGGAAAGAGACGAAAATTGTCTGGGGAGGTTCAGCATATATATCAAAGCATCTTTTGTTTACGGTTCGCAAAAGTTAAGTCTGCCATACGTCTGTGTAGACGTTTTCAAACATGTCAAATAATATTAAATTGTATAAAGCGATTGATAATGAGGACAGCAAAGACTGCAGATTCTAAAATGTGTTTTACAAGGCAAAACCAGCAAAAGTATAGCCAGCAGTGATGACGTTTTAGCACCCCTTAATCCATAGAGGGGAGGCTCGCCATTTCATTCGACCCTGTCTGTGATTGAACTAACAAATTTTCGGATACGCTCATAAACACTTTGATTAATTTCTGATTATTTCAGAATGGCTCAATAATCTTCAAAAATTTATGTTCTTATCCGCAATAATTTTTATTAACATATTTTGTAAAATTCTTTTACATAAACTGATGTTGAATAAAAAAACTTTAATATTCAAATGCTCCCAAGATCCGATTGCTATAAACAAAGTTCAATCTTAGTTACCTTGTTTGGATACGCTTATAAACAGTTTGATTAATTTCTGAGTATTTCAGAATGGCTCAACAATTTTTAAAAATTTATGTTCTTATCCGCAATAAGTTTTATTAACATATTTTGTAAAATTCTTTTACATAAACTGATGTTGAATAAAAAAACTTTAATATTCAAATGCTCCCAAGATCCGATTGCTATAAACAAAGTTCAATCTTAGTTACCTTGTTTGGATACGCTCATAAACAGAGTGATTAATTTCTGATTATTTCAGAATGGCTCAATAATTTTCAAAAATTTATGTTCTTATCCGCAATAAGTTTTATTAACATATTTTGTAAAATTCTTTACATAAGATGTTGAATAAAAAAACTTTAATATTCAAATGCTCCCAAGATCCAGTTGCTATAAACAGAGTTCAATCTTATAGTTAGTTACCTTTGCGAAATACCGGTCACTTATACATGTTACTCTAGGTAGAAGCCGTGATTTTAGACCCTTTTGTTAAGTAGCTGGCAAAGCGGAGAACTGGTGGTTTCGAAGCAGCGAACTACCGATTGTTAGACAGACGTTCTACCACTGCGCTACGCAGCCCGCTTCTCCAACTACTCTTATCGTCGACTATATGTGTCGACCGCATGCTGCCGGCAAGCATACTACACACTGTGTATTGCATATAGATTCCATATATGCCTGGACAAGCATGTCTCACATGCTATTAAACGCGTAAAATTAATTAAAAATTTTGAAAAATACTTTTTAAGACGGTCTGGATGCAGTCTCTTTTAAAATGAGTCAAATTGACGGTATATATTTTACAATGGCTTTTCCTTCAATATCTGGTCTTTTTAGCTGTTATTTTGGTTTTTGGCTTAGCTATCTTAAACGGACATTTGTCGCAGAATCTTTGCGTCAAAAATTCAAAGCTCAATGCTTAGTTTTAGGGAAAAAGACCCTCAGTTTTTAGTGCCATGATCCCCCGGAAAACGGTAATCCTATTTTTGACTCTCATGTGTTAACACTTTATATACTTAATTTGCATACGTACTATGCATATATAGCATGTATCGAACAAGTTCCATCATATACATATTAACTACTCCTACAATATGTGCCACGTGAGGCTTGTAATTCCTATTTACGCTGTTCCGCATGATCGCGTATGCATTTCCTTATATGTTTAATTCCGCTGTGAAGAAAAATTTTGCAGATACCGCAGTGCGTCAGTCGGTTAGCAAGTTGATTTGCCTATTCCGTGGTTTGGTAGCTCTAGTTCGATTTCAGCATGGGGCTTAGAATTTCAGAAAAGTCTCAGAAGAGGTTTTTTAGGAATGTTGGTTAAACCGCATAACATTTTCAACGGCCTTGTGCTCTGATAACCAATAATGCCCTTCAATTTTCAATCAGCGATTGATGTCTGTGTCTTCGATGAAATTGTTGTGCCCGTTACGATATAAGTCATTCGCAGTCTATTTCTCGTTTCTGTTGGTCGTCAACTTGTGAGTTTATAACTGCTCACTTTCTAGTATTGGTATTACTCGACAGTGGCTTGATTGACAAATTAAAAAAATTATCCGTTCTTCAACTGCTTATTTATGCCGCTTTCAAGTGTTTTAAAAAATAAGTGAGAAGTTATTTAGTATACAAGTATTGATTGAAAACTGTTTTTAAATCGTGGTAAAACACTGAATGCTTACGGTTACATGGTCTTGATTGCGATTTGCTAACGAACGTCTTTTACGGTAAAATAAATTTTCCCGCACAATATTAATTTTCTTTCAAAACTGCATTAAATCATGTAGCCCATTTTGTTAAATACTTATTATGTGGTCTGACTCATTCATACAGGACATGTTTTACCCCGTCTCCTTGACCCTTTCAGGGACTGCTTGTTATGATGACTTTTATGCTTAATTAAAATATATTGAAAACCAGATCGTTAAGCAATTATTTCATCAGTTTTTAACCCTACTTAAGCTGACAAAATACCCATCAAGGGTATATGCACAGCCGCCGGCAACCTATTAAAAGTAACGTCAAAAGAAAAAATTTTAATTGCAATTTCGCTTGCCTTATCTTATAACTTTCAACTTTGTTCGAAATATAGTTGAAATTGAAGCATAATAAGTTACTGAAATCCGCCGCTGATCCTTTGTTTTTAAACGTTTGAATAAAATTTTATTCCAATTGAAAAGAAGCTAATATTCAAATGCTGACATGAAATCGTATCTGATTGGATTTTAATCTAAACTTTAGTTTCTTCGAACTAGTTTGCATCCTAAATGTCGACATCAAAACAAAACTTAAAGTTGAACCTAACTTGTTTGTCTGAAACATTTTGATAAGATTTTCTGAAACATTTTGATAAGATTTTCTGAAACATTTTGATAAGATTTTCTGAAACATTTTGATAAGATTTTCTGAAACATTTTGATAAGATTTTCTGAAACATTTTGATAAGATTTTCTGAAACATTTTGATAAGATTTTCTGAAACATTTTGATAAGATTTTCTGAAACATTTTGATAAGATTTTCTGAAACATTTTGATAAGATTTTCTGAAACATTTTGATAAGATTTTCTGAAACATTTTGATAAGATTTTCTGAAACATTTTGATAAGATTTTCTGAAACATTTTGATAAGATTTTCTGAAACATTTTGATAAGATTTTTGCAAAAAAAGTTAACAAATTTGAATTCGACTTCTGTTATTGAACGTTTTACTATTAGGAGGATCTTTTATACCCTATGTCCACAAAGTTTGACTGAACACAAAATGGTTACGAAAAATAATTCGCAATGGTCAATGTTGACACTGTAAATTCCAGTAAATTGATTTTTACTCAGAATGAAGTCTGAGAATTAGGGCTTTCAGAACTCAGAATTATGAGTCGAGTCAACTCAGTCTGAAATCAGAGTGAGTTAATGTTTACTGCTGTCAACTCAGAAAGAACTAATTCGCTAGTTGAGTTGAATAAGCAAATCATTGGAATTTACACTGCAACAATAAGTACGCGAAAAATTTACACAAAGTCGAAAGCCAACTTGGGCTTAAGAGACAAAGCTTTATTACAGTTCGAGTGGTTATAACGTCTCATATTTCAGAGTGCGGGGTACAAATCCTACCTTGAAACTCGATCTCAGATAAAATATAATATTTGTACAGGAAATGGGTAACATATCTAGCAGCGATACGAAAATAAAGTGACATAAATTGCCTAATCTTCTACAAACAATTACCAAGATTACTGCCCATGTTCACTGTATTGTGCTGCTTACGAAAACTATGCCTGCAGCATACTTAACCTTTTTATCACAAAACATTTTAAAGTGAAAACATTTAAATACTGAAAGCAATTGTTAGCCATGTTAGAGCCAACGGTCTCGACGACTATTCAGACAGACCGTATAGCTCCAACATGGACGTCTCACAAAGATCACCATGTGCTTTTCTAAGGAGATAATTGGCCAGGCAGGATATTATACGTTACAAAAATTAGCCTCTACGGAATATTTATGAAAACAACAAAATGTCATGGTTTTTTAACTCAACGGCAAATCCGACTTGATATCACATCGTCAATTCCTGTAGAGTCAATCAATCAACTCAAAGAACGAATTAGTAATTAAATGTGATATCTGAAAAACACATTCAGACTCAGTGATTCAACTCTCAGTCTAAATTAAAATCTCAGTTCACTGGAATTTGTATTTGTATTTTGTATTTGTTTATTGAACAGTAAATATTGGAATACATGTAAGAATAACAAATACAGAAAAGGAAACAATAGAAAGTGATCGAAATCGACTAATACTTAACCTAAGTTTCGGTCGAATTTGAGGAATTTCCTTAAATCAACTTTGGTTAGGCTATTCTTAAAAACCGAGACCGTAGTGGATATGTAACACATTTTCACCATGCGAATTCCAAACATCAATTGTTCTTACACTTATGTCATTACGTAAATGTTAGTATTAAACTTTAGTTTGGTCAGTTTCCTAGAATTTCCACGCGTTTTGTAGTGCAGGCGTCAAGACAGCGGCGTCCTAAGATCTTACACTTATCATTCTTGATTCAAGAAACTTACAAAGAAATTTAATGCTAATTTTTTGTAGCTTTGCTCTCGCGTCCCTAGGAAGGTTTTGCTCATATGTTTAAGCGCCCGGTAAGGGCAAATCTTTGTGATTCAGGAATCATACCACCTTTTAGAACCGACACAAAATTTAAATTTTTCATCTGGATACGTTAATCAATTTTAAAACTGTGTCATAGGTTTTCGATTTGTTTCACTCGCGAATCCATTATTCCATAACCTTCAAGCAATTCTATGTTGCCTTGACTCATATCAACTGAAAATCCTGGCTACGCACCTGCTTGATATTTTACTGGATTATGTTGCAATAACAAATGTGCAAAAAAGAAAGACCATTTGTCGGGTGTAGCGGTCAGCTAAAATATTGCTAATGTGTCCCTGCCTTGAAACCGAAACCTTCAGAAATATTATAGTCAAATTCTGAAACCATACAGAGCTCAAACAATAAACAGATAAATAAAACTATAGTGAGCAAAACTTAATATCACAGTGTAAATTGCGATTGTTGGATTAGTCAACTCAGAGAGAAAATTAGTCTTTTCTGGCTATTTCTGAATTAATTATATGAAACATTAACTCGCTCTTAGCTGTTCCGGGTGAGTTGATTAGCTAACTCAGAATAAGCTCATTCAATTTGAAATCCTGAGTTCTTAAAGACCAAACCCAGGGCTCAGGAGTGGATTCAAACTCATTCTGTGTTAAAATCAGCTCACTGGAATTTACAGTTTCATGAAAAATTAAAATTCGTACGTAAATCATTAAACTTCAAATAGAGTTAAATATACAAAAAAATTGATTTACCGCTTGGTCGCTCCTTATTCTTACCATTACTGTATAATCCAATTAGGCGATATGTCCATTTTGGTTATAGAATTACAGGAACACTCATCGTTAGTGGTAAATCCGTTTCCATTTCTGTTTCCGGCGTTTTCACTATCACTTTACACCCAGCTCCTAACAATTACTTGTTACATTTTGTAATTTGCGACTGCAAGTTGTTTGAAGTTAGAAATGTGTTTCATTAGATTTTAGTGCTAAAATCACAACACACAAAAAAACCTCTTTCTACTAAAAAAACATTGGATCCGGCGGAAAAGCAACAATATGTCTGTAATTTGTTTCACAAAGGGTTGCGAGTTTTGCGTAAAATATTAAATACGACTATAAACAAACCAGCACGCCATCATTCAATAATTTCTAAATGTTTTAACTTTAGACATGGTTAATGTTTCGGTAAGCAACTTTGTGACACCAAACTCATAGGCTCAGTATATTACCCTAAAATTTACTGCAGAAACAAGAAAAACTGCAGCCGTATAACAGATTTATATATTTATATATTTGTACATATATTTATCCAGAGCTGGAGCCCGATAATCTAGTATCCGGCCAGAGCCGGAGCTGGAGCCAGATTGTGAATTAAAGTCAAATACTGGATTGTATTCAAATATCAGAACGTAGCTAAAAATGTTTGTCCCGCGGCTTACGGCACTCAAATTGTTTACGTGACAAAGTTTAACAGCTCAAACCGATGCATTAACACTTTAAGACAACGATCGTACTACACTATTCTATGTTTTTGTAGCGTTGCGGTCGGTTGCAATATTCGTTTGGCCCATGTTCCGTTTAAGGGATACTTAAACAGATTTGGATAATATCAGGGATGGGAGTCTCGGCACGTCTCAGTATTTGTCTCGACGGTTTCTTTAGTCTTGGTGCTTTTGAACCGACTCTGGATGCCGAGGATTGAGCAAATGCTGGTAGACCTGAAAAATAGAAGTTAATATTGTTGTAGCAAGTAATGGCTAATGAATACTATTTCGCTATTAAACTATGAATTTTCATAGTTTCGCAATAATTACTATCAGATATTCACAAAACACACAAAAAATTATGAAAAAACAAAAAAAACTACGAAAAGAGCATTTATTAGAAATATTTTTTAATTTTTCTTCTGTAATGACAACAAGTTGACCGATACCGAGAAACTTCATGGCTGGTCTCCGCTCATCCCTGGATCAAAATAAAGCTTATTTTTGATTAGGCTTAGAATTATTTAGGGACCCATTTTAACGCTGAAGTTTAGGCTTAGCCTTAGGAATAGAATAAATAACGCTCATCTTCTATATCTCGTTTTCCATCGTTATTGTAACCCAATAAAGATAGTGAACGGACACAGTTACTCGCATTTTACATTACATCTGTGACCGAAACAATATGTAAAAGTAAGTCAATCAGTTCGATAGTACTCAGCATAAATACGAATGATAATATAAATTTTTTGAAGTTTTTTAAAAATCATATCCGGATACGGCTTTGTGGCAAATTATTTCTAATCATTTAAATATTGGAAACGTTGTCATTGAAAAATTGTTATTTCGACATGAGTCTTTTGGAATTACTTCAATGTAGTTAATAAACTGTGTCTGTTGTGTTGTCAAAAACTTGATGATGAAACAGCAGAAAATTCGCACAAGCCATTTTTCTTAAGAAGTCCAACAGTCATTCGATGATGAAAACTATTTCAAATTCCTGTTCCGGTTCCTGTTCCGGCAAAATTTAGTTCCTATTGGAACCCTGCTATATATATAACATAAAGTATTTCCATCCTGAAAAAATCTCCGCAAACACCGTGCAAGTCGAACATTGTTGAGTTGCTGTTTAAATTATTTACTGATTCCGCCAAAGGTTTGAGGAAACACATTCAGCTTCCGCTGGACACAGACCGCGCTTGCTTTAGCAGTCATCTCCATCGTTACTTAAAAACAAGCTTTGTGAAAATCTGAGATCCTGAAATAAAAAATTATCGTTGCGCGTTGTTGATATTTAAACGTGAGTTGACTTTGTACACTTTCCTAACATTTTTCGTTGAGATTGGTGCAAGATACTTCTCCATAAATGAGTCAGACGGACCAAATATGCAACGCGCGCTGGGTACATTCTTTTCTACACAAAGTGTACAGTAGCATACTTTTGTCGGCCCATGTATAGAATAGGGCCGGATCGTTTTTCGGAGGGGCTATAATAGAGTCAGTATAAGCTTTAGACTAATTTTTTTGCTTAGGCTTAGGCTTAGGTTTAGGCTTAGAAATATGCTTGTACTACTGCTCCGGCCCTGTTCTATACATGGGCCCTGTTGTCAATATAAGTTATCCTGATCATCCACTTGGTTTTCAAACGTTAACAATGTAACATGGTTCGAAAATTACCTTGCAAATCTCAAAGCTTACAGCTACGCAGTCGTTGAACGTTTAACCACGTAAACTGCGAACACCGGGTAATTGCAGCATTTAAATTGATTTTTGAATATTTAGTTAGAAGAAATAATTGAAATTTCAAAACGTCGCAATATTGCCGAAAATCCCTTGAGTCAACAATTTTTCAGCATATTCCAGGTTGAGTTAACAGGGTAATTACTCGTGACCAGCAGTTTCGTTTAATAAACAGTTTCATCGAGCAACAGACGTGAAATTGGTAAAGATATTTGTGGCTTATTTTGCAAAAATAGCAATTACTGCCAACTGGTTAAGCAATTTTGAACCGCTACATGTGCGATGCAACATCCGGGGGTGTCAATGATAATAATCTTGTGATATGTGATCATGATATTTCGATCGATGATAGCGAAATTTATTTATGACGAAGCTAAAATTAACTCCACTCCCCGTATGATTTATATATTTTTAATGTTTCGTTCTTTACTTAATTTCTTAAAACTGATGGCCCATGTATAGAACAGGGCCGGAACAGTATTATAATCATAATCCTAAGCCTAAGCCTAATCGTGTGGATGAGCCTGTTCCTAAGCTTAAGCCTAAGCACAAAAATTTGCCTAAAGCTTAAACTGACTCTATTATAGCCCCTCCGGAAAACGATCCGGCCCTGTTCTATACATTGGGCCAAACTGATGTTCCATGGTGTATGCTGTAGCTCATTTATCCGAATTTCTTAATAGGTCAAACTTTGTAACTCATATTTATAAAATTTTTTGGCCAATGTAACCTTTAGGGGCGTACTGCAGCTTATGAGTACTTCTAAGCCTAAGCTTAATCCTGAGATTCGGCGTAAGGTTGAGTCCAAGTGTAAGCCGCAGTGCAACCACAAAATAAGTCAAAAGCCCTCCTGTTCACACGTGCAAGTTTTTAGCAGCAAGAATTGTAGCATCTGCAACTTGCTCAAATAATTTGCAAATGCAAGTATTTGCAAAGAAATATCATTTTTATTCTGAATCTTGACATGAATTCATATGAATACTTTGTAGGCTGCTGGTACAAACATCAAAAATAAGCTAAAAATAATCGGTCTAACCAATGACAATAAATTAATTCAACTTGCAAGGTTTTTCACACATGAATTAGTTCTTGGCGCATATTCATCATGAATAAATTGCAGCCGGAAGTAATCCGAATGAATTTTGTAATAAAACTTGCAGCTGCACGTTTCAACTGCAAGAAACAGTCATGTGCCAATAAGGCTTTACTCGACATTTTATTACTTGAAAACGCTTTAATAGTGATACAATTTCTGTTTAAAGCTTAAAACGAAAACAAACCCCGTCTCATGCGAAATATAAAACAAGTTTGATATTTGAATTAATTCAAGCTTCTTTAATGAATCCGAGTTGTCTGAATTAATTCGGACTCACTTTCAACATGTCTTTATGACTGACCAATTCAAATACAGGAGCAAGAAAACTCAAGGGACTGGAAACCGTGTTCACACATGAAAATTAAATTTATTGCATTAATTCCGGTGAAGAATTTGCAGCAGCAAGAACTTCAAAGATGTTTAGTGGCCGAACTGACGCATGAACGTTGCATTTACGCTTATAAATCTTCTGTACGGGGCACTTTTAAAAGCAACATTGGCTAATTTTTAAGGGATTTATTGGTTTTTAGTGTTTATTGGTGGTATTAAACGCTTAAGATTATGCAAAGTTCAAAATGTAATCGTTTTCGGATCTCAAATAATTATTAATATTTCTAAGAGTTGGTATTTCAGCTTTAGGAATCGTGTCAGAAATAAAACGCCGTTTTAAACGTTTTTCGTGTTACTTTAGTGACCCGAATATAAAGAGGGGAGGGATGACTGATAATTATTTCAGCTTTCCAGAGAATACCGTTTCCTATTCGGTCTCGGACTGTTATCTATTGTTCAACTCAGTTAGCGTAAATGACGATTGTTGACTTAATTGGTAACTTAACTATACCCAATAACGGCCTATAGTTAGGAAACTAAACTCATATTGATTAATACTCAAAATAGGGACTCAGTACTTATTTTACATTCCCTCGCTTATTCCGGTTTCGACTGTACGAACAGCCATTTTCAAAACACTTCTTTGTAAAAGCGCAGAAACTCTAGAATGAATTACTGTGTGGCAAAACAGTTTTGAATAAAAACTTTTCAATGTTTGTCAAAACGCTAATTTAGCACCGTCATGAAGGTTGTTTCAAAACGTTAACACCGTTTTGCATTTTTACCGAAGCCTAAGGCTAAGCCTAACCAAAAAATTTGTCTAAACACTACTAAGCTTACTCTATTGCAGTCCCGCAGAAAAACACTCCGCTCCTGTTCTTTGCATAGGAACGTATTTTTGACACGCTTCTTGACTCAAAATAAAAACTTTCAAGATGCACCACGTAACATTTGTAATAGCTCGGTACCAAATTCCTCGAGATAGAAATGCTGATATTTGACTTTTATTTTCTTCCAATTTAGTATTTTAAACTTTACCTCGCAATTCAGGAGACACAGGTAAAAATATTAACAAAATACTTAAATTTATTTTTCGTTCGTTTTAAACAATTGTCATGGTATCGTTAGCAACTGTTACGTTAGTATACGCAGCGTTTTCAATGATTTTCTTATCACAGTTCAGCGACGCACGCCGTCTACCGTTTCGATTTGGCAAACGTGCTGATGAAATATACGAAATTGGTTAGCTTTTGCGTCTTGGTTCTCAAACAAAACGGCCCACGTATAGAACATTGCCGGAACAGTAGTATAAATTCTTAAGCCTAAGCCTAAAAGCCTAATCCTAAGCCTAAGCGAAAGGATTAGCGTATTCCTAAAGCCTAAGCCTAAGCTTAAGCTTAAGCCCAAGCAAAACAGTTAGTCTAATGCTTAAACTGACTCTATTACAGGCCCGCCGGAAATCGATCCTGCCCTGCTCTATACAAGGGCCAATAAAACAAAAAATAAAATATAGACACTTAGGCTATTGTACACTTGAAGACATTTGCGCTTAGGCTCAGACTGCAGTTAGCGATGCCTGTAGTCTAAACCTTTGCTATATCCTTAACCGCTAATGTGTGATGAGAACTGTTTAAGGCGTAAATTTTATACCTAAAAGTTGTAATTGTAAGTTAAACTTTGACTTCGGTGACATTTCAGCAGAAGTTGCTAGTCACATTAATACAAATCTAAGCAAGGTTTTTTACTTAAGCTCTTCAATTCAAAGCCTGTTGTGAACGAAAAATGCTAAGACTGACACGTATCAGAAAATTTTTCAACCTTTGCGGTTTAGTTTGTTGTTAGGTTTCGCGATCAAAAAAATACACCAAACAATCTAAACTTTGAAATTACGTTTCAGATTATGGAAAGCCTGACTTCCCGTTCTCTGAATATTACGTTGAAGGTAAGTTGAAATTACAGAATTCATTTACTTTAAAAGTTAAGATTTTTGGTTCATACACGGAGTTTTACGAATATACTAACGACGAACTCGTACAAAGTAATAAAATAAAAAAATTTTGAATTAAGATTAAGCCCCGTTCGCACGTTTATCCTTAGCTCCGAATCCCCTGGTTATATATTTAATATTTTCATATAAAGTTCATTGCAGATTCAGAGATTTCTAACGTTGAGAGGCCGTGCTAAATATATACAGGTTTTCCTATTCTAACGTGCACGCCATTTGAATTTTCAATAAAGGGGGTAGATAGAGGGATAATTTTGTAAGCCACACGGGCTTGTAGCCGTGCAGGGGCCCAGGCAACACAACCCCGTTCCCAACGTTTCTATAAAATTTTCAACTTTGCTTGTAAAGACGTCAAGAACCTTTCTGTGCCCATCCTGAAAAATATGTAGCCTCTCCCAGCAAAGTGAGCTTGCTACGGGTCTGAAACCAGAAAGTAATGTTGGTTACTAAAACGCCACTTCAGTTAACCCAGAAATGCCTTCAGGACAATTTAATGTTTCAGGGAAACGTGCACGCGTCCCTGTTCGCTTCGGTAAGAATTTTTGTTGTTAATTTGTTTGTCAATTGATAACATCACTTGCATTACACGTTGTTCAAAATATCTTATGGCGGATCCAGGGGATAGGATACAAATACGGGACTAGTTCCATATCGGAAAGCAATAATTGTTTGGTTATGTTTTCTTAAATGTTTTCAAACTATATTTATACCGTCACCTTACCAAATTAACCCCTTCTCACATTGAGTTGCCTGTAGGCAACTCAGCGCAGTGTATATACGTTAAATAGTATATATCGCACCGTGTTTAACAATTGCAACACGTATACATAATACTAAATCACCACAAGACGTGAGAGCCCCTCGGGCTCGAGCGTCAAGCTCCTATAACTGAGTGGTGATGGTATACGCCTCTCACTCCAGTCACTGGAGTTCGAATCGTAGCATAAAAATATGTCTCAGGGGAAAAAGAAAATATTCATGTGAGAACGGGTTAAGATACAAAAAAGCTTAAAACGTTTTGCCGTTCGTGCGAATTAATCAAATTAGTTTTCAAAATACCTGACACTTAAACAAACTTTTAGTTTTACGCAATTCATACGATATTACTTTTTATCCATAAGGCGTGTTCGTGTATTAAAAATATTTCGTTGATGGCGCAATTTGGGTGTCATCAGTATATACAAACATCAACTGTACAACCAGGCGTCCAGATTAGAGCCTTCTTGATTTATCAGACTAGAAAACAGTAATAATGTTCACTATTGCGAGTCAATACTAAATTACTGGCCTCCGGCTTGCTTCGCTCGCGAAATTTCATTCGCTCCTCTACTTCTGTGCTTAGCTCTTGGTTAGTCGGGTTCGGGTTGCAACACATTAAAACAACGGCATATTTACCGAAAAAATTTTGGTAAAAATTTTTCGCCGGCCCAACACAACCCAAAAATTATGTATTTAGCAGTAAATTTGCGTTTAACTTCTTGGTCGCTTTGTTCGCGAGGTTTTTTCGCAATTATACGTTGCGCACACCGTTGATAATTTCAGAACTGTTACCTAATGTATAGGCATCCTTCGGTAGTTGGCCGGCTACCTTGTTTTACGGCAAAGTAAAAAATTCAAGCTAAATAAATATGGCTGAGCTTATATTATCCTCAGGCTTGGAGTTTACTAGATAGTCACCCGTACTCCAAGAAATTCTGGATCCGCCAGTAAAAATTTTAACCAGGCTTTCGTTTCTTAATTTGTTAATTTACACTTTTTGGTCAATAGAATCAAACGGATTTCATTCATTTCATACAAGAGTATGCATCGTAAGCAACTCCTGTAATAACGGGCGAACTCAAGCAACTCCTGCAATAACGGGCGAACTCCCGTTAGTTTTTAACGCGTGTTCGCTTTATTGTAGCAGCTGACTTACGACAATAAAAAACAAATTTTGCGTGCGGGATTTAAACGTACACTTGGTTAAAGTGCTTCGAAACTTTTAACCATTTCACAATTTCCCGATCCATAAATGGATCTTGCTTAGTTGTGTTGTCAGGGTGCAACCACAAGTGACAAAATTGAATCCGGAACCAGTGGTTATCAAATTTTGCCATAGCCGGGACCGGAGCCAGAACTAAGGTAAAATTAGGTAATAAAAATGGTGTTGAATTACATAATATCAATAATAATAATAATAATCAGCAAAGTATCGCCAAAGCTCGAAGTTAGACTTCTTTTTTGAATAACCTAGCCAATAAAAGCTTTCGAAATTGCACACAAAATACAAATCATTTCTCTGGAAGACATACCGCTATGAGTACCAAACAACTTCATTGCCAAAGTGATTGAAACCAACAAGAAAAAATTTTACCGAAACCATAGTCGAAGCTGGATGCAGACTTCCGGTTGTACCCTGAAGGTCGCAAATGGAAATATTAAATTTCAGGCAAACGCGGACGTGTTCCGGTACGGTTTGGAAAACGATTCTTTGTATGGTAACTTGCATGCTTTTCATGCATATTTCAAGTCAATAGAAATAGGATTGATTATATATAACGACGTAACGTGAAATTCTGAATTTTGAATTGCAGTTTCTATTTTTCTCCAAAGTAAGAACCTGTTGCGTATATGCGGAAACTTTTTTCCGCTCAAATACGCTGAGCTTAATCTATGCACCGGCGTACGCTGCAAATTGCGGCGAGTTGATTTTAATTCAGAATGAGTTGAATCCGTAAACAAGTTTAAGCTCTGAATTAGGATTTTCAGAACTCAGATTTTCGAGGTTTTTGAGTTAATTAATTAGCCTATTCGAAGTAAACTCGACTCAGAGTGAGAATCGGCTAACCTCAGAGTGAGTAAATACTTGCTGTTTCTAATTAAAAAATAATTTACTCGCTATGTGAGTTGATTAATCAACTCTTTGGAATTTGCAGCGTGAAGTTTGACAAAATTCTGTAAGTGAAAGTTTAAAGCCCTATATTCACACGTGCAAATTTTTGCAGCGAGAACTTGCAGCTGCAAATTTTGCTGCGAGAACTTGCAGCTGCAAATTGCCCGCAGAACTTGAATTTTTTCATCAACGAATGAGAAAGCGCTTGCAATAAATTAAGTGAACTTCCATGGTTGTTCACACATATGAACTAAATCCCTTTTGGACAAAACTTGCAAGTGCAAGTTGCTGCTGCAAGTTCTCGCAACAAAAACTTGCACGTGTGAATTGGGGTTTGGTGTACATAACTTTTGAATTTTAATCTTGAAAACATCCAAATTGCATTTTATCAAAATTTAGATAATATTTAACAATGTGTAGAATACTTATTAAAATCTTATTTTGCTGGATTGGTCATATGTATCGTAACATCGTTGTTAGCTTAATCATTAATCATAACATGATATTTTAAAGTGCAAGTTCTGAAAATTTATACTCTAGATACATTGTCGACAGTTGTCCAACTTTTCGCAATGTTTAAAAGTGTCAGCGAACGCAAAAAATCTGTATGCAAATTTTCTAATTATAAAACTATCCAGTCTCCGCGCTATAAAAGTATCGTAAAACAAAATATACTGGAAACTTTCCCAAAATACGTATGTGGTGATTTCAATTTCAGCTTTAATTATATGGATTAAGTTGAAACTGATTCGATCTATAATGCAGCTCTAAGTATAATGTTAAGTGTACGATGGTGTTTTAAATTAATATTTTAAATTGTGACGGCAACAGGTTGCCATATTCGAATAAATAAATGTTGTCAAGATGAAAAATTGTTTGTTCAATTGTTGAGATAAACTGAGTGACCTACGCTTGAGCAGGTCGAGTTGAAAAACCGTTGCTTAACAGGAAAGCTCAACTTATAAAGCTGTAGCGCTACTCAGACGCGCAACATTTTGCAGCAAAAAGCTTGTGCAATTTTCATGTGCAAGTTTGGTCACAAAGCAATTTTCATGTGCAAGTTCGGTTACAAAACAACTCTGAAGTTCGCGCTGCTGCAAATAATTAACAGGAATTTATTCAATTTAATTTAATTGGCACGTGTGAACGTAGTTGCCTGTCGAGTGAAGCTCTTGCTCCATAAATTTGATTGGCCAACCTAATCGCACGTTGTTAAGCGTTCCTGCATTTATTCAGATTTGTTGAATTTATTCAAGAAGCTTTATAATTAATTCAAATGTTAAACTTGTTTGAGATTTCAATGTCCACGGCAAAAGTGACTTGAACGTTACATTCTTTTAAAATTAAACAAAAATATACAACATGAAAGCGTTTTCAAGTCAAGAAATGTGGAGTTAAAGCTTAATTCACGCGTTAATATTTCTTGCAGCTAAAACTTGCAGCTGCACGTTTTATTAAGTCATTCGAAAAACTTACAGCTGTAATTTATTAACGGAAAGAATTAATTCATTTGCATGAATAGCGTAGCAAGTTGAGCAGATTCATAATCATTGGACGGAATGATTAAAGTGATAAAGCATATGTTATACTTTATCTTTTTTGCAAACGTCTAAGATGTTCGTTGGAAGAAAGGGTTGATTTAGGTCCAAGAGAATGCAACACCCTTCCCGTCCTTCCGGGCCAGTAAAATTATTCGCCCAACTTGTTAACCAGAATTTCATAATGTGCTTTAGCTCAAAAATATATCAAACGCCGATAGGTATAATTATTAATTCTTCGGCGCAGTTGACACACTTCAAACATTCCAACATTAATGATGAACATGCAATTAGGTAAGACTTAGCATTATTTTATGCTTTCTTGCGCATTAGCAAATTGCTATCCTGTTCAGGTTGTAATGGGTTAGTTTTCGAGCCATCGTTGTTCTTTCAATGGTACGTATTTAGACGCGGTGATATGGGAATTGTAGCAGTCAATTTAAACGTTATAATTAAGATATTAATATTATTATTATTATTATTATTATTATTATTATTACTGTTGATTCGTGTTATTTTCTACAGTAGGTTCAAACCGTGTAGCTGGACCGCTTTTTCGGATAGAGCATACTATGAGCAACTTAGTGCACACTGTTTACTCGAATTGATACGCAATGCGCAGCGCTTAATTGACGTTCATGCGTTAGGTACAATGATTTTTAGATTTTATTTGAAAAGTATTACTAAAAAGTTTTCTGTTGAAACAGAAATATGTTAAGTTCATCTTGGTCATCGTATTTCTTAAAAAAATGTAAGAATTTTTTCCTAAATATCATAAATATTATTTTGCGTATCGTTTTAATAGGCACATGAAAGCAAATTTAGCCTGTGGTTTTCAGTACAAATATTTTTGTATGGCTGTTTGATATGAATGCTGTCTCAAATTTGAAACATAAAAACTAAAAGTTGAAACAGTCCAAAGTTGTTTGTGCTCGCGGTGACAATATTTGATTTTGCGGCAAAATGTAGCATGTTAATTAAGGTGTTGACAAATAAGTCACACTATAATTTAACTAATTTTACGCGTTGAAATTTATTTTCGAAATTACATGAACGTTCCAGCTGTTGTTTGGCGTAGGAAAAAGTTGGTGCGTGTTAGTTATCGGAGTCTACCCATTGAAAGGCAAGGAGATCGGTGGACTGAGAGGCTTAAGCTCAGGTTAAAGATTAGGCCTATTAGGCAATCGACTAAGTGTAGAATAGACTTAGGTTTTCGCTCACGCTGTAAATTTTATTGAGCTGATGTCATGACTTATGATTTATTCCTTTTAATATGTAGATCTCGCCTACATTAAGCCCTGTAATTGACGTTGAAGACCCTGTTTATTATTAGTCATTCAAAATCAACGAGAATCTTTCAACAAATCATTAACAAGAGAGCCATTGTTTTGCAGTATATGAAGGTGCCACCGTGAGTCTACAATTTCAATTAGAACAAGGTTAATATGCATCAACTGTTAATCTGTAATATATATAAAATTTAGTCAAAGGACTTTGATTATTTACTTCAGTAGCTACGCTTTTAAAAACGATAAAATGGTTCAGTAATTTTGCACATGCTTAAGTACTAAGTCGTGCTTGAGGTATTGTTTCATAAACCCAACCAGTGTCTATTAGTCCACAGCAGTACACGAACTGCAACGAACCAGAAATAAACTTTAGCTGCAACCTCGAAACAACCATAAGAGTGTAAAGAAACACATATATCTGTCTCAAATTATATACTGACTTATTTTTCTTAGCTTCGTTGCTTTAAGTAGTAACAAGCAGCCCCTGAAAGGGTCCGGGAGATGGGGCTCACACACCTCAATCTTTAAGATCTGTATGACACATAAACATTTAATAGCATTGGCTAGATAAATATGGTATGCTTTCGCAATATTTTGTACAGATATATGTGCGAAACACTCTGCTGACCAGGCCCCCTGAGTAGGTACTGTAGGGACCCGAATAAGAGGGGGATGATATTTACTTGGCCTCTCCAGAGAGTACCCCAACTGTTATTCCGTAACGGACCATTATTTATTTTTAACCCACGCTTTGCCACCCTTCGTTACTGATATATATCCAGTACGCAACTATCCGCTGAATTAAACGTGTATTTGTTTTTGTCAATAACTTGCGCGATAATGCAAAGTTATACTTAGGAATGTATTTCCAACTTAAGCATATACGCTTTAAAGTTTCGAAGTCAAATTATTTCATCCTGGCGTCATTTTATGTGCTACAATTAGAGATAATTGACATTTATGGACTTCATTTAGGGATTACGGACTTAACCCCCCCTTATTCGGGTCACGACAGTAAGTGGTTCATTTATTAATGAAACTAATGCGGGTCCCACGTTATAGTAAATGTCATATGACATTCGAGTTTTGTCTGTTCACACCCGATATGAGTGCTTGAATTTTAACGTTGACGTCGAATCAGCATGGAACAAACCGTGTCCCGCCTGCCACGGATATAACGTGAATCCCGCATAAAACAGACACATGTTTTTGGTTTTCTGCCTTGACGAATTTCAATAAGTTTCATAAACATGGTCGAACTGGCCGTATGGTCTACTGCGCAAACGTATTCTGGGCCAATCAAAATTTCGGCTGTTCAACAAATGATAACCCTAGGTTACGTAATAATGTTTTTAAATATCCCGCAGTTGGACAGCTCGAATCAAAATACCACGGTCAATGTTTAGTACCAGTTTCACCCGCATAAACAATTTTACAGGTAACAACTATATCCCTTCTTACATTCTGCGACTTCCGTAAATTTTTCACTTCGGAAACTTTTAAAAGTTGCTAATTTGGTTATTTGATTTTTTGTTATATTAGTATCGATTTGCTATTTTCAGTTTAAATTTTATAAATACTCATTAAAGTGACAAATACATTGGGCTTGATTCAAGTTTTCGAATATCAATTTCGAAAAATCATAAATAGCTTCACAGCATTTTCAATGCGCGGACGTAGGTATTTACAGTTCACCAGCTGCATAAAAGACTAGATTGTAGATACTTTTCAGGATTTTGCGTGTTACTTTAAACAGCGCTACGCAATAGCCACAGCGAAACTCTTATAATCTGAATAACGGCTATTTTAGCAGAAGTTAACTATGTAAAACGTGTGGGCAGCGTAAATGTCGAACTTTGTCAGGGGTCCATTGTTCCGATTGCGTGGTGGGGCTCACCGCTCAATCCACCGTTTGACGGCCGTGATTTTGTACCGTTAGTAATTTGAATAACATTTAGAAATACTAATATAGGTGTATTTCACTGTACACCGAAACAACTTTTTTTGTTGAAAACATCTGTGTTGCTGCTTGCATTGGCAACAACACAAACGTGCATCTCGAACAGTGTCACTAAACCTTGCATGTATTTTTTTACAATTACGGCACATCTCATGAAGTCTGAAATACTTTCGTTCACTAATAATCAGAAATTTGAATCCTGACCTACAATGCATCACTTTTAATGTTTGCCAGTATATCATACCGCTTGTTTCCACGTACCTACTTAACGACTTTTGGCTCCTTTAAAAATTAAGGATCCCAAAAAGGAACCAAACCGTTCAAACCAATACCTGAACCAGTTAGCTAACAAACCTAACAACTTGGTAAAAAAACTACGCCACATCTTCTTATTTGCTATTTCTAATTTATTCGTTAATACACTACTTGATTTTGTTTACTGCGTTTAGTGCGCTACAACGACGTACGCCATTGCAATAACATACGTGCCATACCGCATAAAATGCACAACAAATTAAGGTTAACCTTTACACACATGTAGGTCAAAAATAGGAATATAATTTTCCGGGGGATAAAACATTTGGGGGCTATTTCTTTGGATCAGAATTATAGGTTCCACATTTTTTCATTAAGCATTTGCAACGAATTTCCATTGAAGCTGGCTAAGCTAAAAATAAGAAAATCTCACTAGAGAAAATATTCAACAAAAACCGGATGTAAAACTCTTTACCTCAAAAATTAGCTTCTTTTAAAAGAGACAGTCTCCAAGCTGTCTCTCAAAAATCACCCTGTAATTCAGTGATACAACATAAATTCTTCGGAAACTTACAATGTTCAGCGTGAAATCTTCCTTGGATTGACTTCTCTTTGACCGTAAAAATTTCAGAGACTTACTTTCTCCAATACAAACGATGTAAATACCTCCGGCTCCGGCCTACAGCATTTTTATTCTTGCAGCTGTTTAGGAGTTTGCCGACAACAATTTAGTCTTTGAGATATTTCTTTTTTATCTTTTTAACGAGTTCATTGGGAGTCCGCTCAGCAATGCAGAATCTTCAGCGCACCGCTGGTTTATAACTGATAAGATTTTTGAAATGTTTCACAAAATATAATTGCCTAGTAGTAACATAGGTTAAACCGACTAATTCGCTGTGAACTGCATTTAATATTTGCATACGAAATTTAGGTTGTCACTTGCACGGCTGCCATAGAACCAGAGCAAAGCACTCCGACAAGTTTGAAAAAGCTGCCAGATCATTCTGTTGATTCAGTTTATCTGTTGAAATATCGCGTAACTGGCTGAATAGCCTTTTACTTAGTACAGTAGCTAAGATGATAACCAAAAAGGAACATTCGACAGTTTTATAAATATACGCAGCTTTCAACCAGTTTTTAAAATTTAAATATTCTACGACATGCAGTACAATGCTAGACAGCTTGAAAGGTCCCTGTTGTGTTTAAAATAGCACAGGCTCGTGGTGAGTTTTCTTGGCAACGCCAAGACAAGTATTTTACTTGTACACGTTTCAAAACAAGCTTTAATACCGCACTTTACACAAAAGTATTTAAGCTTGGAAAGGTGTCGACCGGTGGTCAAAATAAACTTTTCATCAAAGGTCAAAGTACCTTACACTTAATTTAAATTTCAAAACTAAGACCACTTTAAAATGACATTCATCTTTCTGTTTTTGTTTCAGTTATAGTTACAGTCAGGGTACGACCGGAGGTCTGATTCCGGCTTCGGCTCAGGCAGAAAACCGGTCTTCCGCTCCGGCTCCGATAGAATTTTTGCCGTAAGTTCCAGCAATTTCGGTAGTGAAATTATAGTTTTACAAAATTTATGTTCGGTGCGTTTCATTTTAACTTTAGGCACAATTTTGAGAAAAGAATTGCGACGTTTCGTAAAAAATAAGCGTAACAACGAACGATTTAGCAACACATTACAGACATTTGCTAAAATTTACAAATTAAACGTCATTTTAACTACTTAATGTTGCCTCACCTCCGACTTCACATCCGGCTCCGGCGCCGTCAAGTTGTGTTGACCTTTGGTTCCGGCTTCGGTACTTTTCACCTCCGGTTGCACCCTGGTGGTTTTACAATATAATTTGCATCTTTGTTTGTGCTTATAACATCAAGTTTTCGAACTGAGCACCATTTGTATTCGATCAATTGCCATCTTTTTCATGTTTTAACAAATTTTGTGTTCATCAAAATAACCGATCTTATTTTCGAAGGTTCTCAAAAACTAATCATTACAAGTAGACTATTTTGTGTCTATAATTACAACATTTCTTTTTAGTGCAGCGTTGTCAATTTGTTAGAAAAATTAAATAGTTAAAATCAATACTCATATTTATTTTGAATAATTTGCTGTCGAAACACATTTTATACGCATCGATTGAGAGCCGATAACTGAAGATAAATACGTATTGCTTTAGACACTGGGCCCATATTCTTAATTGCGTGTAGCGTCTATCACTGGTTAACGATAGGTGTTGAAACTTTTGAACTCGGTCATTGTTATCTCAAAATAGGCACAGAGGTAGCAAATGAAATGCAAAAGATGTGCTGAATTTCGATCCTCGTCATTCATCAGTTTGATAGCGACAAGCGCAGCTCCAACTGGTGACGAATGCTACACACATTTGAGAATATGGGACCTGGTTTTATAGATGTTTAGGTTTCAGCTAACATTGAACGAACCATCATAGCACCGTGACATTTTCGGCATTTGTTTATTATTTGAAAACCGATGCTGCAGGGGCGTCGACGCGATTTCCTTTACAGAGTTTCGAACAACAACAAAATCCTTTAAAACGTAACCATTCCAAGGTGTGAAACTGGATGAAAATAGAGTTATTTCATTGAGTTGAGCAATTAACTCCGAGAAAAATGGTCATTTCACGTCATTTCTGAGCAATAACAGTAAATACGCACTTATACTGAAATGAGTTTATCCAAGACCAGTGGATTAAGTCAGGATGAGTTGTGTCATTTCAGAATTCAGAGTTCTGAAAAACATAATTCAGGAGTTAAGACTTTTAGAACTCAAATTTCTGAGTTAATTAAACATCTCACAAGGAATTAAACCAACTAGGAGTGAGGTAATATTTGCTGTTTAAGTTTAAAATGACCAGAAACTGTCGGCTGAAAAATTAGACACAAATAAAATTGCTAACTTTGCGAACAAAATACTGTAAATATTGCAACCTTTACTGATGTTCGGCTCGGACACACGCTTTGGTTCTTATTCGATTTGTTAATTCTTAGTGCATTTACACGGATATGAGGCGTTACAAGTTTGCTAAACTACAACTACTAATTGTAGTAGTAGCAATTATATTTGTACCGATAACGAAGACCAGTGGTTCCTCGCTACACCTATATGGAAAGCGGACAATATGGCCATTTTATCGCACAATTATAAGTATGTTTTTTAACGTTTTAATCAACTTTATTGTGAACTTTGAGCTGATTGAGAAAGAATATCTCGTAATCCATATTTAACACACCTGCTTCAATCACACAGTTTTCGAAAATTTCAAATTTAGAACTCGACTTTTAGCCTTTAATATTAGACTTAAGTGCAGTTAATACATGGCGTTAGAAAATATGATAAAATTTGGTTGCCGAAAACAGTTCCCATTGTCGAGTTTAACTGGAAATTTTTGTCATAAAAACAGTTTATTGAAGGAATTAAGTATTTAATCTTAAATACTAAGACAAGTATTAATTGTAATGCAAAACAAGATTAGGGGGTCAATTTTCATATGACAAAAATTGGCATATTTGTGTACTAATTGCAAAATTAGAAATCATACATTTGTTCACAATACAGACGCAATCGCGTTTCTACTCAAGTTCCAAAGCTGTTAATAACTCGACGACACCGATCAGCGCTGTTTTCGGTGCACACAGATGTAAAATTATAAATCTGTAGTCAATTTCGGTGTATCAACCAAAATATTCGTTCAAAACATTTCGAAAACTAAAAAATGTTATCAATTTTTTTAAACAATTAAAATTTAGGCATGAAATAACCAATGAAAATTATGATACGTCAAAAAATAACCATCAACTTTACAGACCCACCCTGTCATATCGAAACCTACTGCTGAGATTACAAGAGCGAGCTAAAATTTTCGTATTAACACAAACTATTGATGATTTCTTTTTTAAGTATCAATGTTAAAGTTGATGGGATTCTTACGTTTTATTGTTTGCTATTTTGTTTATTTCAGACCCTCCTCGTCGTATTTATTTTGGTGAGTTTATATATTAGGCAATTAGGCAAATAAAACAAACAACTCTCGATGTCAAAGTCCTGTTTTTATTTGAAAATGTTACGTAAATTGTAAACAATTGTTTATTCAAAATCCGCTGTTGATTGCCAGGTTATTGGATAAACATGCTGTGATACGTACAAGACAGGGTGCAACCGAATATCCAATATCCGGCCCGGTTTCGGCAAAAAATCGACATCCGACTCCGGTATTTTAACTTGCCGTATATTACTTTTTAAAAAACTTTAAAAAATATATATAATCATTTGTATTTATGCTAAGTACCATCGAACTGATTGACTTTACTTTTATATATTTTTTCTGGCACACGCATGTAATGTAAAGTGTTTGCATTTGACCTTGTACGTTCACAATCGTCATTGGATTACAATAACGCTGGAAAACCAGATATAGGTGACGTGTGTATATATAACATTCTATTCCTAAGGCTAAGCCTAATGGGTTTATAACCAATTCTAAGCCTAAGCAAAAATAGTAGCTTCAATTGCGATCCACGGATGGGCGGAGACCGGTCATGAAACGGTCATCTTGTGGTCACTACAGAAGAAAAATTAAAAAAAAATTATTTCTAACGCTTTTTTGTAGTTATTTGGTTTTTCATAATTTTTTGTGTGTTTTCAGAATATCTGCTAATAGTCATTGCGTAAAACTGTAAAAATTCATAGTTTCATAGCGAAATTTTATTCATCAGCTATTACTTTCTCCAATAATAACTTCTGCTTTCTACGCAACGGTTCAAAAACGTAGAATAGTGTAAGGACGGCTTTAAAGTGTTACAAATGCATCGGTGTGAGATGTTAAATTTTGCCACGTAATCCCTTTAGGTACTTTAAGCCACGGAAGGAAGAATTGTAAGTTTTGTTCTGATATTTGAATGCAATCTAGTATTAGATTTTAATTGAATATCCGGATCCGGGTCCGGCTCTGGCCGGATATAACATTATCCGCCTCCGGCTCCGTCAGTTTTTGGTATCCGGTTGCACTCTGCTAAAAAGCTATAAAGGGGATGTATCACCTTGCCAGCCGCTTCAAGCTTAAAATTTTGCGACGCAAAGAGTTCATCAGAAATTCAAAGTATGTTTTACTAATTTTAAAGTATTAAAAACATTACTTAATTTATACCTGATCTCTAAAAGCTTAAACTAACTTGATTTAAGTTTAAATTAATTCAGCAGCATTAAACTAACTTTCTGGATTAACTAAATTATCAGGTAGGCTTGTTTAACTTAAACTCGTCTTAAACTTAAAAATATGTTAGTTTTTGTTATACTTTGTTTAGTTTAGTCCGTCCAACCATTTGAGTTTGACTTAAACTAAGATTCAAGTTTGGTTATGCGTAGTTTAAGTTTAAGTTTTTAGAGAGAGTTCGTTCGCCAAACCTGCATACTCTTGTATAACACCATAAGATGAATCAGGAGGATTATTTCATTGTTCGATCTCTTGCCAGCCGCAGCTAAAAACATAGATTAAGCATTTTTAAACCAATCCTTAGCCGTTATTATATATTTATAGTATCACACTTGAATTTTCAAAATCTCACATGCTTTTCTCACTGATAATTTTTTGCGTGAGCTTCAGATTTGTTCAAATTTGAAGTAAGTAGACATTATGATCATATTTTTATACAACTCTTGCATATTTTCCCTTCATCATTACGAGGTTCACCAATATGTCTCTAATCTTCTGTCAAACCAATTGCGGGAGTATTAGCCTAAATCTGATATTTAACCTAAGCCAAAAACTAAAAAGTCTGGGAAAGTGGATACGAACCACTAAACGATGCCGCTATCATGGCATTGCATAAACAGTTTGCCACCAAATTTTTTTGACTCGCGGCATTATACGGCACCGGACGTTTGTCTTACGAAAAGCATACCGCCAACCCACCCTGTCTTTTTACGTACTGTTGTATTATAAAATTTTCGTAATTTTATTTTATTCCTACACTGTAAAAAATTGGGAGTCAAATTGTCTCTCTCGGAAAGAGGCTTTTCCTGACTACACAAACTGAGTCAAATTTGACTCCGCCAGAGTCAACAGTGAATCGAATTTGATTCTGGCGGAATCAAATTTGACTCAGTTTGTGTAGTCAGGAAAAGCTTATTTCCGAGAAAGTCAATTTGACTCCCCATTTTTTGCAGTGTATGATCTCAATTTGATATTTTGTTTTTAGTCAAACAATATCAAATGCCAGTTTCGTCTGCGAAACGGATCACGTTCCAGCTGCCTACAGTGTATCCACCATCGTTTGGAAAACGCTAGGATTGTAGAATTCGATATAAAGGTGAAATACTATTCAATTTGGCTTTATGTTGAGTTGTTTAGCAATGCTTATTGGTTTTATAGCTTGGCCTTTTGGCTAAAAACATTTCTCCGATGAATACTTGCTGTACTAACGTATGGAACGTAACTTTCAGAAAGGATTCGAATCGCAACCTCACTTGTTGGAAGCGTTTACCATGACGCTAGATTATGAGGGGATCTCGCGTCTTGAGGAGATTTTGCAACGCTAATAGTTAATTGTGCTCCACACTGTGTATTAAGTCACATGTATACATTGAAGTTTCCCATGGCTCATCCACGTAATAATACGCGTATAGTTGTAAAAATTGTCCACCTACCCCCTTAGGACGAGTGTCAGAAACGATACTACACAGGGCCCGATGACAACACACACCATGCACTTAGAAAGCCGGTTTTGTCCTGACAGTTTTCCAAGGGAATAAGGACAAAACAGTCTCTCGATAGCAACTACTGATAAAACGCAGACTCTCGCTATAGCATTGTTTCTGTGAAATAATTTTTATTTTTTTGTGCACAGCTTCTGCTAAAACAAATGCACAGCAACGAACAGTGTCTCCTTAAGGGACTAGTGCTAAATATAACATTTTTCCTTCAGAGTTCGTAAAAATTACATAGATCTTTACCTAGACCTGGATAATTTTTTACACTAGTGCGCGCACTATTACGTGGATGGAAGGGGTTAAAAATATCTTCAAAGGGGTTAAACTATCTTCACGGTCTTCGACGCAGCTTACGGAGCTTAGTTGAACGGTGTCAAATTTCTTTCAATCATACTTCTGTCTAAATTTGTGTTAACTTATTTTAACGTTGCTGTTTTAGGCTGAACTCAGCTTCAATTCATCATGATCGCATTTTGCTGCGGTGTTTGTATGTTTTTGTTCATAAAGAAAACGGCACAGGTTACAGTGAAGAAAGCAGAATCAATATTCGGGCTCATGTATAGAACAGGGCCGGATCGTTTTCCGGCGGAGACGTAATAGTCAGTTCAAGCTTAAGACCAATTTTTTTGCTTAGGCTTAGGCTTAAGCTTAGGCTTAGGCATAGGAATAGGTTTCATCCATACCCTTACGCTTTAGGCTTAGGCTTAGGCTTAGGAATATGCTTATACTACTGTTCCGGCATTGTTCTATACATATGGGTCAATATTAGTATACATATCAATAAATTATTCTATGTATTCAGGTTTTATTAAAACTGTTTTGCGTTAAAAGCACCAAAGGTGCTAAACTATTTTGCGTTTGTTGCAAAAAGCTGTAGTATTTTAACTTTATTAATAGAACTTTAAAATATATAAATGTTTTTCCTTTTTTTCTAAATACGAAGCCTCTCCACGATTTCTTTAAACATCTCAGCTGTGTTTTAAATTACTGAAAACAGTTTAGTTTAGTTCAAATACACTCATTGAAGGTGTGGGCCATGTATAGAACAGGGCCGCAACAGTATAGTATAAGCATATCCCTAAGCCTAAGCCTAAGCCTAAGCTTAAGCCTAAGCAAAAATAAGTCTAAAGCTTAAACTGACTCTATTATAGCCCCTTCGGAAAACGATCCGGCCCTGTTCTATACATGGGCCGAAGGTGTTATAAATACATACTTACACTGAATAGAAGTTAACCATAAAAAGTATTTAAATGCGAAAAACTGGCTATCTTTATATGATTTGACATATTTGCAAGAAATTAATCGCATTGAAAAGCCTGCGATAGGTTCATGCACCAAGTAGGGACACAACAAATACATCAAAGTAAATCAAACCCTTAATCGCAAGACTAAATTTACAACCTATTAGCCAAGCAATTGAATTGTAGCTTGCGTCATTAATAATAACAGTAAATTTTATTAAACCTGCACTGCCGTTCGCACAACTCGGAACCTTTGCTTTAGTTTAAACAATTGTCAAGACATTTAGAATTAGCAGTATTTATCTTTTACGCAAATATTAAGTCATGGTATATTTACTAATTTAATACATACAATATATATACAAGTAGCACTTCTAATCTGTGAACCAAATCAAATATTAGTCAAGACGTCGCTTTCAAGCCTGGCTTACGCTAGATAACGCATTAGGTTAAGCTATGTGCTAATTATAATTTAGACAAATTCCTTTGACAATTCGTATTAGTGCTTACTGTTGTCGGTTTATAAGAATTTGCATCACAGTTTATCCGCTTGATAACCGGTTGAAATTGAGCCGTTCAATCAGGAATATAGCAGAGGGGGCAAAAATATTTCTTACAGACGGTTCAAAATAATATTTCCTATCGCAAATTTTCCTTAATTTTACAACGAAATTGTATCAGGTCGCGAAAATAATCGTGCGAACCGCGTTCCTTAGCCCCTCGTTGTTGAGCCGCTGTTGAAATTTGTGATAATTCTTTGGCGGCATGTTGAAAAGGAATTTAGTTGTTGAAAGAAATTGACGTTTTGCTATGCTTAAGTATATTAATTGTTGCTTGAGTTGCATTGAGTATTGAAAATTTTCCGTTGATACAAATTAATAACTGAAAACGTTCATATGATTTTAAGTGTCGCTAAAACTTTTGATCAAATAGGAAATTTAGAATTACTATAAAGCCTTATTTACACGTGCAAGTTCTCGCGACAAGAACTTACAGCTGCAACTTGCACTTGCAAGTTTTGTGCAAAATCCCGGCCGAAAAACTTGTCGCTACAAATAATAAAACAAAAAACATAGCTAAAAATTCAATTCACAAGTGTGAACTACCATGAAAATACACCGTATTGTACACTGCAAAAAATGGTGAGTCAAATTGACTCCCTCTGAAATAGGCTCTACGTGACTACACAAATTGAGTCAAATTAGACTTCGGCAGAGTCAAATTCGACTCACTTAGTCGCGCGTTTGACTCTGGCGGAGTCAAATTTGACTCAGTTTGTGTAGTCATGTAGAGCCTGTTTCGGAGGGAGTCAATTTGACTCACGATTTTTTGCCGTGTAGCCGCTTTGTCATTGGCTGATAAAAAATGCAAGTACTGCGTGTAATTTGGAGCTGCAAGTTCCCGCAGCAAAAACTGGCACGTGTGAATAGGGCTTTAGTTTTTGGCCCAGCTTTGGTTTATTTCACTAAGTTAGGCGAAGTTAGAATTTAGCAAAATTTGCAATGACAAACGTTTCTGCATTCAGTTCTTTTGGGGATGTTTTGTAGTGTAGCCTACTAAGGGTGCAATATACAAGACATTGGTTGATACTAATATTATGATAGTATTTAGTTTTTTAAAACTCCTAACATCACGAGTATAATATATTACGGAAAAGTCTTGCTAATACTTTGCCATGATTTTGTTTAGTGTTTTTAGTTTTTGACACAATTCATTTAATATTTGTCGTTTGAATTAAGTTTTGTGGGTTCTTACAACACCACAGAGATTTGTGAAAAGAAAAAACATAAAGAAATTCCAAAGGTTTTTCTAAACACTTTAAGAAACAACTACTTTCGTGGTGCTGATATAAGACGAAAGTCTCACATAACATGGTGTATTATCATTAATAAAATAAAAACCATTCTAAGATTAACTTAAATGCTTAAGCGTTTGTAAAACCGTAACCGGCCAATGCACAGAACAGGGTTGTAATAGTAGTATAAGCATATTCCTAACCATAATAAGCCTAAACCTAAGCCTAAGCGTAAAAATGAGCTTATACCTAAGCCCAAGCTTAAGCCTGAGCTTGAGCTTATTTTATTGCAGTCCAGCAGAAAACTATTCCGTCCCTGATCTTTACATAGGCCCGGCCCCGTAACCGCAGCCTAAGCCATACCGGGAGATCGTGTTAAAATGGCACTTTCAGTAAACTTACAATTTGACATTTGCGGCAGAATTCAGTTCTAAGCTTTGACAGATAATTTTTACATCAACCGCTACAAAAACTGATTTAGGATTGTGTGGCTCGCAATATTCCCTCCGCAATGATCACAGAAAGTTGACTGATTACTACTGTTGGCCAAATGCGCTGCCAGCCGAAAAAGAGTAAAACCGTTTGAGCAATTTTGTAAACGCTATGTAAGCAGTGGTGTGGTTGATGCATACTTGCTTGGTGGAAACTACATTTTGAAGCCACCTATTTTAACAGCTAAATATATCTGGTTAAACTACATACATAGTACGAGCGCTCGTAGTGGACAATACATAAACTTCTGCCGCTTGCAAAGGAAGCATTAACTCCAAAAATCTCGCGGAGAAGCGAATGGGAAACCAAACGCAATAAGTAATAAATCTTAATACAAAATGTTGGTTTAGCATCAGTTCAGTGAAGAATACGATTCCTAGTTTGCCCTGTATATCTGGTTTTCGTGTGTTGCAGTTCAAAATCTATAAATATCTTCGCAACAAATTGTCGAAATTAAACCTAAGCCTAAGCCTAAGCCAGAGGTAGAATAGAAATAGTGAGTGTAGAGGTCACGAGCGACACGAGCGAAAAATTAGACGCATATTTAGCACTAAATATATATATTCTATACTATCTGACAATTATAGTTTTGTGTCAGCTTTGGGATTATGTAAAAACTGTATGTTTTCGAACGCAGGAAGCAATATTAAGATGGCACTTTGAATAAGATTTTATATGAGCTAAGCGAATAAGAAAACAGTCACATTTTTTATTAAATCTTAATCAAAAGAATTATACAGAACCGTCAGTGTTAAAAACTTGATAATCCCGGCCACTGAATGTGATTTTTGGCCCCTTTTTAATCTCGTGGTGATCCCTACGCGCACAGCTCGGAGCAGGCCATGCCTATCCTGCCATTACTCCGACGTACATAAAGACTAAGCGTTCGAACAAAGTCAAACCAGAAGCTTGTAAATATATATAAACCATGCTCTTATACAGTTTTACATATAGTTTTTTAAATTATCAAAGTTTGGCATCAGCCTTTACTATTAGGTATAGGTTTAGGAATGATTTTGAACTCAGATTTAGCGCTCAGATTAAAGCTATGGAGGTACGGGTAGAGGTGCCACCTTTTCTTTTAAATCGAGGTATTAATATATTATGCCAAATTGCAAAAAAATCATTGAAAATATTATTACTAAAATTTTAGCGCAAAATATATTTTTCAAACGTTATGAGAAAATTAAAATATACATTGTTACTTTTGTGATGGACGAACAAGGTAGCCATAGCGGATCAGAATCCAGTTCCGATGCTGAAATAAAAACAGTTTTAGACTCAGTTGGCCGTAAAGTAACGTAAGTCTTTAAATATTTTTTCCGCCGATGTTTACAGGTCTGTTAACTGGGAACAAGCAACCGTTTGGAAAATGGGCCCATGTATAGATCAGGGGCTTCCACTTTTCCAGGGTGGAAAACTTATGACGAGAAGTGCATCGCAGCCACTCCTGTATGACGACCTGATTTTTCACTGGTTGGTAGGAAAAATCACGGGCATAGGTTTCGCTGTGGAAAAGTGGAAAATTCGTAAGCCTGCATATTCCCTAGTTCGGTAGGGAAAATCTGTAGTGTAAAGTTTGTTTGGAAAACGGGAAAAGTGAAAAATTTATAAACTTAGATTATTCCAACCTAGGGTAAATCTAGGCATTAAAATTTTCCACTTTTCCCGTTTTCCAACCAAAATCTATGCTTCACATATTCCCTACCAACCTAAGGTAAGTCTAGGCCTTTAAATTTTCCACTTTTCCCGTTTTCCAACCAAAACCTATGCTTCAGATTTTCCCTATCAAGCCAGGGTAAATCTAGGCATTAAAATTTTCCATTTTTCCCGTTTTCCAACCAAAAATTATGTTTCAGATATTCCCCACCAAACCAGGGTAAATCTAGGCATTAAAATTTTCCACTTTTCCCGTTTTCCAACAAAAACGTATGCTTCAGATTTTCCCTACCAACCCAAAGGTAAAAATTTAGGCATTAAAATTTTCCACTTTTCCCGTTTTCCAGCCAAAACCTATGCTCCAGATTTTTCCTACCAACCCATGGTAAAATCTAGGCATTTCAATTTTCCACTTTTCTCGTTTTCCAACCAAAACCTATGCCTTACGCTTAAATTTTCCACTTTCCCGTTTTCCAACCAAAACCTATGCTTCAGATTTTTCCTACCAACCTAAGGTAAATCTAGGCCTTTAAAATTTCCACTTTTCCCGTTTTCCAACCGAAACCTTTGCTTCAAATTTTCCCTACCAACCCAGGGAAAAAATCTAGGCATGGCATTAGAATTTTCCACTTTTCCCGTTTTCCAACCAAAACCTATGCCTTATGCTTGAATTTTCCACTTTTCCCGTTTTCCAACCATCAAATGCTTCAGATTTTCCCTAACAACTCAAGGTAAAATCTACGCATTAAAATTTTCCCCTTTTCCCGTTTTCCAACCATTGCTTTAGATGTCTCTTACTAACCAAGAAAATATCTAGGCATTTCAATTTTCCACTTTTCCCGTTTTCCAACCAAAACCTATGCTTCAGATTTTCCCTACCAACCCAGAATAAAAATCTAGGCATTAGAATTTTCCACTTTTCCCGTTTTCCAACCAAAAACAAATGCTTCAGATTTTCCCTAACAACCCAAGTTAAAATCTAGGCATTAAAATTTTCCACTTTTCCCGTTTTCCAACCAAAACCTATGCCCTACGCTTAAATTTTCCACTTTTCCCGCTTTTGAACCAAAACATTTGATTGAGATATTTCTTACTAACCAAGAAAATATCTAGGCATTTCAATTTTTCATTTTTTCCGTTTTCCAACCAAAACCTACCGCTTCCGATCACCAACCAGGGGAAAATCTAGGCATTAGAATTTTCTACTTTTTTAATTTTTCTACCAAATCAGCGGAAAATTTGGCCGTCATATTGGAGAGGCTCCACTGCACTCCTGGTTATAAGTTTTCCACCGTGGAAAACTGGAAGCCCCTGTGCTATACATAGGCGGAAAATGGAAGACTTGAAGTTTCGGTTTCTTGAATTGAGCTTTCTTCTATACATTGTCAACGCAGACCAGGAGTAGTGGCACATTACACGTTATATTGTGTTCGGCAACTTAAAAATTTCTCCACCCACATAAACCATGATAAATAATGCATAGCCTGCTAATTTTTGCAGTACTCTGTTCGGAGTGAATACTGTAGTGACCCGAATAAGAGGGGGACTAATATTTATTTGGCCTCTCCAGAGGGTACCCCCCTTGTTATTCGGTTATAGTCTGTTATTTATTTTTAACCCACGCTTAGCCACCCTTCGTTACTGGTATATATCCGGTACTGCAATTATCCGTTGAATTAAACGTATATTTGTCTTGTCAACAGCTTAAGCGATAATGCAAGGTTATACTTAGGAATGTACTTTCAAAATATATGTACGCTTTAAAGTTTCGAATTCAAATTATTTGGACCTGGAGTCATTTTTGCGCTACAATTAGGGATAATTGACATTTATGGACTCTAATTAGGGTTCAGGGACTCTATCTACTTACGGACTCTTTTTAGGGATACGGACTCCTATTGATTGGGACTCAAAATGGGGACGCCCCCTCTTATTCGGGTTACTACAGTAGGGGCATTTACATGGTGCTGTAATAAAAAGTTGGACATATAATAAATAACTTTCGGTCCCGATACGGATCGTACAGAATATACGAAGAACTGGGGTCTCACCTTGGCAAACGTATCCTGCACTAGTACCAGCTGTTTGCTAGTATTTCAGCAACGAACCTGTAAAACCAGACACAACCGGAAATTCAATTGTATTATTCTCACGCTGGCGACAACAGAACGTCAATCAAGCGTTTTCAAATTTACGTCGTTTGCTTCCAACGTATCCGCCGGATAAAAAATTGTCAAAACACGAAGTTCTACGCACAGCAATTCATTATATTCGGTTTTTACAGGTAGGCTTCAGCGGTATCAAAGTAAAGCTACGATGGGGATCGTTTCGCAGTGAAAAAAATCGTGTTCCCAAATATACAAGTAGTTCATTTAAAATATTGGCTTACCGGAGATTTTAAAAATGAGACAGTTGCACTTTTACGCTCTGACACTGCAGCACAGTGGTTTGACGCAATGAAACCCTTTTTGTATAAACATTTTTTCGCTGAAATATTTTCATGTTTAAAAGATCCTGTTTTGGAGTTGGGGTTTAATTTTGAACTCATATGTGTTAAAAATAAAACTGCAAAAATTGCTTGCATAAAATTGGTCAACTGTTTCGACGACGGACTCATTTCTTTTGATGTTTCAGAAAGTCCTTGAAAACCTGGAAAAAGAATCGGAAACACAAAGGCTTCTCTATGTTCCGCGCTGACGCTGAAAACGAAGTATTGTAATATATCAACTAAACTGTGATTTTGTATGCCTGATTTTACGAATATACATAAGTACCTTTGCAGCATCACCTTGCTAGAGCGGACTGTTCGAAAACTGTTTTACACAAAATTTCAGTTGCGATTAGTACTTGACATGTAAAGAACTCTTGGCTCATGTAAATATCAGGGGCGGAACGTTTTTCTGTGGGACTAAAAATAAATAAGCTTAAGCTTAAGACACATCGTTTTACTTGGCTATAAGCTTAGCCACAGGCTAAGGAATATGTTTATAATACTGTTCCATACCTGTACTTTACATTGGCCGAAAAAAGATAAAAAATTCTTAAGCGAAAAATTTTCAGTTTATTATCTATAACCCCTTCTCACATTGAGTTGCCTGCAGGCAACTCAGCGCAGTGTAGGTATACACGTTAAATAGTATATATCGCAGCGTGTTTAACAATTGTAACACGTATACATAGTACTAAATCACCACAAGACGTGAGAGCCACCTCGGGCTCGAGCGTCAAGCTCCTATAGTGAGTGGTGATGATATACGCCTCGCACTCCAGTCACTGGAGTTCGAATCCTAGCATAAAAGTAGGTCTCAGGGGAAATAGAAAATATTCATGTGAGAAAGGGTTAAACTCTTCTCGCATTTTTTGGTAAAATTAAATCTTATAAACCTATAGAAACAGAATTTTTATAAAGTGAAGTAGAGCTGTGAAAATATGTGTCGAAATAAATAATAGCCTTAAACATTATGCGGCATCGGTGAAAAAATACAATATCTGTGTACATACTTTGCTGAATAACTATCCGGCGAATATTCTAATGCATATTTTTCGGATACATATCCGGATATTATTCATATCCAAATCAGATCTCCCCTGCTCTATACATGACCCAAAAGCTTGAATATTTGCATGCCTATTTGCAAAAATAGAACGTCTTTATATCATTCATACATCAATATTCATTTTAAAATTTTTGATACCTATCCGTTTCCGCAATCTGTGTTTCCAACCAAAATTTCCAGTCTTAAAATTGCCGGGACCAGGCACAAAAACTACGGCAATTAAGCCCGATTGCTCGTGAGAACCGGTTAATGATATGGTGAGAGCCGTAATAATACAAACGAATTCGCCCAATTTGAACAAAAATCATTTAATTTAATAATTTCAAAACAATTTTAAAGCAGTGCAAAGCATAAAAACTTAAATGAATGACAGAAAAGTTAGGCTTATGCGTGGTTTACGTTATAACCGGGGCAGCTTGGGACACGTTTTGTCCCTATCAGCCTATTGGGTAATATTTTGTCTGCTATAGACTATATCATATTCAAAAAGTATTATTTGTCTGCTATCATCATGTGTAGGTCACCTTTTGTCCTTCAATATAATATGATATTTGACGTAGTGTCTGCGGATATCATATGACATATTTTCAAATGTCTGCATGCTTGAGGTAACATACTTAAATTGTCCTGTTGAATATCACATACCAGAATTTGAAATTTGAATTTTTGAATTGTGACACTGTTTAGCTAGGCGGTTTTGTGCCAGAAATGAATTTGCAGAAGTGTATTTGGTATTTTAAGCACAGCTGTGCCCATGTCGACCGACTTTCCATTAATTTATCAGCACCCGAAAATTACACTGTCCCGCTGAATATCATATGAAATTCGTTGTAATTTTGAATATCATATGATATTCGCATAAACGTCCCTCAGTATCACGTGAAATACCGACTCTTGTATACACTGATCTTCTGAGAGCGGTGGTTTGTGAGTAAATGTCATATGACATTCAAGTATTGTCTGTTCATCCAATATGAGTGCTCGAATTTTAACGTTGACGTCGAATCAACATGGGACAATCCGTGTCCCGCTTCTCCCGGTTACAACGTGAATCCCGCATTAGGATTGCTTTTTGCCGGAACAGAGAAAGTTCGTAATCTGCTGCAACCTTAAAAAGAACACAGCTACTACCATTTAGCTAGCGGTGCATAATTTAGAGTCGTTAAAGTTAGTAGATTACGTTTTTTAAACACGTCAACGTGAACGAATTCTCATTAAAAATTGGTATGCGCTTCAGCAAAAATAACATTAAAGCTACTAATGTTCGTGCAATGCAACTCTATTCGACCAAAATATGACAAAGTAAGCATTTCACATATTGGCTCATGTATAGAACAGGGTTGGAACGTTTTCCTGCGGGACTGTAATAGAGTAAGCTCAAACATTAGACTAGTTTCTGCTTAGGCTTATGCTTAGACTTAGGGTTTTAGGCTTCGGTATAAGCTCGTCCTTTCGAGGATTAGGCTTATAAACTACTGTTCCGGCCCTGTTCTATAAATGGGCCCACATATTTATCAAAATGGATACCCAGTTCACATCCTGCCGAATATTAATTCATCTTTTATGCCCCATGAAAGTCAGTCTAAGCTAATCTATTAAATGGCTTTGCACAACAAATATTACCCGCCGGCGATTGACAAAAGAAAATCAACTTAGCCGTAGCTAATATTTCTCGACCTAAATTGTGTCGTAAAACCTCATACAATTCGATCCACCGCATCGGAATTTGCATAGCTAAATGATAATACAGAAACCAAATACATATTAAGAATACAATTTTTAACCATAATTGCCGCTTATTTCTGTTTCGCAGCAGCAATGCACAATACGTACAATACACATATAAAATGTAAACTGTACAAAGTCAACGTATATGCTTATTGTCACCTGCTGCCATTAATTAACGCCGGCGTCTTGAATCCCGTTGTCGCCTAAAATTCAATACAAGCCATATTGCAGTAATTATCCTTGTATATAAACCACTTAAAAGATATTGGTGTAAAAACTTATTATTCGCACAACCACTGATCGTTTTTATTAGCAACTGCCTTCTTAAGATCGTTCAAGCATATTGATGTTCACTCAACACACAATATTCTGTCTGTGTCTAACATATATATCAACTACCACAAGACGCTGATAGGTCTTGTAACTTTCAAAACAGTGAACGGCGAGCTCTAAAGTGGTTAATTATTAGCAGATTTTAAAATCAGCAGCTTCACCGTTTTAGCAAAAAACCCTCATAAATTAAATGGAATTGAAACAAGCGTTATATTTTTGCACGATAACTGAATAAATTGTGATTTTCTCGCTCATACCTCTAAAACTTATCTGAGGAAACCAAACAGTATTTCAACGCTAAGCACAACCTACAAACATAAGACAAACTCAAACCAAAAATGTACCCTGATTTCTGATGAGGGCCTTTGACAAAACACCAATCAACGTTAATTTTATGATCTAAAATTTTAGCGCCGTTTAGTTTGTCCATTGCAATTTGCGCTTCTCGGAATGTTTCATATTCAACCAAGGCATAACCCTAAAACATTGCAAATTGTTTTATGTACGTGAAGGCATCAAAAAATCGAGTTTTGAGGTTTCAGTGGCACTCTACGGCAACGCACGTGAATCGCCTGATGATACTGCATCACAATTTTGTAAAAATTTATTTGACTTTATGCGCGGACAGAAAGTATCATCGTGAAATAGCTGGACTATAACGAAGCAGTTCTGTATTGTGCAGGGATGGGAGTCTCTGCTCTTAGCAGGCTTCGATCTCAGTTTCAGTTTTTTGTCCACAGTTTATCATAAATATATGTTTAACCAGTGTGACGTCTACTATATTCCGTTTAGATACATGTATTTCAAACGGTAATTAAGTCACCATGTTCAATACATGGCTAAAAGACGTCTTTCCTTAGGATATATATCAGTTGATGTTGCGATACTACGGTGCTTGAATTGTTTCGAAAAAAGCTTTATTTACACCAAGCTTTGTCATTAAGACCATGTCATTACTAATAAAACCAAAACCAAAGCTGTCGAAACCTTAACCTGACCTTTAAAAATCCAGTTCTCCGATCTAAATTCAAATGGAGGTTTTTAATTTCGCCATACTCGCCAAACGCGTCGTACAAATCTTCTTCGGTTGCTTCTTCGTACACCCCAGTCACAAACAAGATCCAGCCTTCGACAGCTGAAGCAAGCGATAAAAATACTGCAGTAAACTTGTTTCAATATAGCAACCAACCGTACTATTCTACTTCTGTGTTGACACTTGGTTGCCTACTACGGATTGGATAAAACCCTAACTAAACCAAAAACAAAACGCTGTATAAGGATAGAAATTAAAATTGCGTTTGGCTTTGAGCTGGCGCCGTTAATGAGTTTAGGTTTATTGTTATACATTGCGCTCACATCGTACATGTGTGAAATTTCTGATTCCACCACTGACTAAAGCATGGTTGACGAGTATCTTCCGTTTTTGCATTAGTTGCTGTGCACCTGCTTCCACACGTTTTTCGAAAAATGACTTTTACTAAAATCTAACTTGAAAACCCACTTTGATTATAAAAAAATTGTTTACAATCCATACGTACATCTTTGAGGTCCGTATCCGCTACTGGGATCATCGTCCACGTCGATTGCTTCGTATTCCTTTACTACATCCCGCGTTGTTGTTTCTAAACAAAACACGCTATCGATCTGATTATGCTCGTATCCAAACTAGGTTATAACCGTTTATGTACTGTCCAGTAGCCTTCGATATAAAACTAACTTCGATAAGAATCTATGGTGTGTTTAAATCAAAGAATCACCGATTACCTTGAAACAAAACAAAAATTAAAACAAAAATTCTTTTAACCCATAACAAAAATAGTTCCAAGACAATGCTGAGAATGCAACGTCGTAGCCTGTGTGTTGAGAGTTTGCAAGGATCAACCCGCCTTTGCCAATATTTTCCAGGGTTTTTCGGCATTTTTCATTTAATAACAAACAGAAGAAATCACAACTTCCGAATTTTATACGACGTGACGTTACCCTGTTTTAAAAATCCTGGCAACGCCCAGGTTTGAAACTACTAAAAAATTTTAAGTAAAAAGTACCTACACGACTGATAAACTCCTTACCATAGCCAAAACCTCTACCACGTTTCTTCTTCGCCTTCTCCTTTAAATCTTGTATTCCTTCTACAAATTCAAAACGGTATAGTGATATAAGTACAATTGAAATTAACTTTCCAATCACATGACTAAGAAATACGCACATACCCGATTACTTCCTTTAAAACTAACCGAGGTAAAATGCAAAACTGAGTCCAGCATAAGCCTTCATCGTATAGTCCGAAACGAATGTCCTTTCAGAAGGGTTCCACCGAAATTCCTGCTCTGGCAGGAATTCCCGAAAAAATCGACTCCTGTTCCTGTTCCTGCATTCTAAGATGCAAAACCGGAACTTATACGGTTTTATAGCATATTATTCCTTATTATTTAAATATTGGAACTTTATGTTTCAAAATTTATTTTAAAAAAGTGTTTTGCAATTATCTCAATTATGTAAATAAACTGTTTCTGATGTGTTTTCAAAAAACTTGACGATGAAAGGCTGAAAGTCGTTTATGTCATTTTTTGGCAAGTTTTCTAAAAAGTGCAACAGTAATTCGGTGATGAATTCGGTGATGAAAATTATTTCAAATTCCGGTTCCCGTTCTGTTTACGTTTCTGCAAACAAATGCAATTATTGTTTTTGTTTCGGCTAAACATAGTTCAGGATGGAACCATGCCTTTCAAGTTTCTGTTTCGGCAAAACATAAGCCATCCATTAATTACTTTCTAAGAACTGTACGAAAACTTACTGTCGCCATCAGCATCGCTTTCGAACCCTTCTTCAATGTCAACGTCAATTTCCGCCCCAGCCATCAGAAATACGTAACAACAGCGTTTACGCTTATATAAATTTGTAATCTAATACAAAGAAACGATACGTAAGTAATAAATTCACTTAATAATGTAAAGCCATCTGCTAATTTGTATGTCGCGTCAATTTATGCGACGAACATGATTTTGTGGGGTTTTCTAGGTAATTTCTGCGAAAGATATAGCAACGTAGAGAATCAAACTTTGGATCTCTCGAACACGAGTCAAGTGAGCTACCCATTGCACGGCGCAACCTCCAGTACATGTGTCGTAACATTACGTACACTATACAATGCAGATACACTGCATACACATACACATCTACGCCATGTACGTATGCCAACACAACGCAGGATAACCAGAGTACCTACAAAATTAAACACCAGACTTTCAAATGCGAGTCCAAATACTTTTGGGGCTGCAATATACATTCTGTTCAGCGAGCCGACTCAGATTACATTTCGCTACGAGTATCATGAATGATGGCTTGCGCAATAGTTCAGTTGTTCTCCGATTTTGGTGTTCGCAACAAGTTTTTGCCTGCCAGGAACGGAAGATACACCAAAATTTCGTTGCATGATTGACACTCGAAAAACAACGTTCGGTACATGAAATGCTGGATTGTAGCCGCTGCTTCCGGGCCATATTTCAGAGCCAGAGCATGTTACAAACATTTGCATTTAGCCAGGAGTAATTTTATTTCCAATTGTCAAATTCTAGGACATGGTTTACAACTGAAGTATCAGATTAGCATTGGTTTCTACATACCAGAACCTGTATCAGGATATGGTTATTAACCGGTTCGTTAAACCAAGTACCCTAGCTATGTGTTTATCGCATCAAAGGTTTTATCGCTATCTTGCAGTCATTTAGCCAAATGACATTCACACGTTACCATACGCGCAATCTGCGAATGAAATATCCCCTCTGTGTCGAAAATTCATAGCTTGTCATGTTGTTGTCTTAACCAAAGTCTTAATTTTTCAATAGTGTAATAGCCAATCTCGAACATCATAGAGTTTTACGGAATCTGTATCCGGACATATGAAGTCTCGCTGTAACCCTATATGGGACATTCAAACGTATAAAAAACAACATATTGGACAGTTATTGTATGCAATATACTCACCTCATTTCACGAGTTAAATTAAAAATAAATTCTCGAATGGAGATTTTGTGAAAAGAAAAGATAAATCAGACCTAAAATTAAGAGTTATATTGCCCGGCACCACAAGATTGGCCCATGTTACTTTAGGGGGCGACCAGGTTTCTTTCGGGTCTGTAAAGGAGTAGGTTTGGTTCTAGATTAAAATTTTTTGCTATAAAGGCTTAGGCTTAGGAATACAAATAATGTAATGTGACGACCGTAAAATAACATTGGCCCCAAGTTTTATTGAAACTGGAAATGTCTATAAAACGAACCGGATAATAAACTTGAGCCTATGCCTGAGCCTAAGCAAGTAATAAGTGTGACATCGTAAACAATGTGGGAGTTGCTCACATACAATTTGTGTGTATATATAAACAAAAGAGTTGTTTCTTATTGTTACGTTATTGCTAATAAACATTTTGTGTAATTTTCCAAATAGGTGTAACAAACAATCTACAAATTTGAACTGGTTATAAACTTAGCGGTATTGAGAATTATCGTACTGAATCTGAGCTTGAGTGTTGGGTAGCTACCATTTTTTGTATTTTCCCGCCAAAATTTGAATTTTCCCGCCTAAATTTGAATTTGCCGCCAAAATTTGAATTTTGCCGCCAAAATTTGAATTTCCCGCCAAAATTTGAATTTTCCCACCAAAATTTGAATTCCCGCTAAAATTTGAATTTTCCCGCCTAAATTTGAATTTGTCGCCAAAATTCGAATTTTTCCGCCAAAATTTGGATTTCCAGCCAAAATTTGAATTTTCCGCCAAAATTTGAATTTTCCCGTCAAAATTTGAATTTCCCCGCTAAGGTGTCCTTATGTGTCTATGATATAAAAATATTGTCCACTACAATTTCAATGTCCTAGACAGTGTCACTGCAAAACAGTGTTGTCCGGATAGAGTTTCCGTGAAAATCTATGATGTCCGCGAATGGCGGTGATACTGTTGGAAATGAAGATTTCGACAAAACATAAGCCGGACAAGCTTTTGAATTTTTTTGGGAAGGGACATTTCGTTTGCCGATTGCACGTATGGTAACGTGTGAGTGACATAAGACAGAATACAAAAAGGAAGAGTTAGAGGCGTTTAAAATTTCGAATCGGTATTGTAAATAACGTTACACGTGGGCCACCATTTAAAATACCGTTGTACCAAATGATTCTGCTGCTCCGAAACACAAAAGTTTTCAGTTTTTTTGTTTGAACGTTACTCATGACATAGTTATTGCATACAACTACAGATGAAATACATTCATCCGAGTTTCACATGAGAACATAAACACGGGGAATAAGCATATTGACGCAGATTATTTCATCCGTACGTTTTGTATGAAATGTTTGTATTCTGTTCACAACGGTTAACACAATTTCTGAGCGGCGCAGTTCAAAAAACACGGAAAGGATCACAAACACAAAGTTCTAATAAATTTTGACTTTAATTTCAAGATTCCGCAAAACGTGAAAATCGTAGCTCAGCTGCCTAGAACTGAAATACATTCCAAATACTGGTCGAAAATAAGACAACTTTTGTGATGTTACCTCTGTGGTGAAAGATTAGATGGTTACTGGCATGATTACGATATACAAAACAAAGGAGGCAGTATATAGGAGAAATTGCTCGGGTTTGCTCAAAACACTCTGACACTATAGCTTTGGCATCTATTGTAAATAGCTAGGTACATCCACCATTGACTACTTGTGGAGAAGATACAAAGCACCGGTATTACATAATCCTGTTTCATGCCGTAATTTAAAGCTTGGGAAAAATCCGTATATGATTCAATAGATACAACTTCGTGTGGTGGTTTCGATGCCTATGAATGTGTGATAAAAATATCAAAGAAGTAAAATATTGATTTAAAGTAACGAAACGTAACCTTGACATCGTTGTTTGGCCGAGGTTATCGAAGAGTCGCAATACGATGAAAACATTCCTGAAAAATGTATAGTTCGGCCAATTCAACTTGTACTGAAGGAGAAATTGAAGAACTGAAAATGCAGAACCGAATGAGTATATTGTTAACATTAGTGTAACAATAACATCTCAAAAATACGAAAGCGTTTGGCCAAAATCATTGTCTGATCGGATACGCATTGTTTACCCACATTGGACTGCTAAGTTAACAGCGTATATTATAACTGAAAACAACAGCGACGACCAAATGACAACATTTGTACACTTAAAAAACTCAACACTGGATTGAGGAAAACCTACAAGAAGTGACAGATTACGGGACAAACTCGGGTACTAATGAACCACCTATCTTGATAGCACTGATTAGTACAGTATCTGAATACATTTTGGCATTACTTAAAACGCCTTTATGCACCGTGTACAATAATTTGTCAACGTTGCAACAAAATCTGCTATAGCCAAATGCTATCGACAAGTCATTTTCAAAACGCGCACGTGATAACCCAGGGCTACAAGAGATTTCTCTTATAGCCCAGGGCTATAACGTGTGAGCGTCTTCCTCGAAACTCGTGATGCCACTAGGCTATCAAAACCCCTTAAATTTAGACACCCACAACGCATACACAAACACAATACAAACGCACACAACGCAAATCACGAAGCCCCAAATAATAACTGTCCATTACTAGTGTCCTTCAAAAATGTGGGCGACGCACATATTTCGGCGTTCCCCATAACACGTGTCCAAATCATCCTGCGTTACCCGTGATTGCTCGCGTCCCAACGATTGCGTCGTCCGCTACTGTTGCTGTTGCTGCCGCTCCATTTGACGACTCCCGAATCTGCTGACGCACATTTTCCACCTGTTGTTTGTAATAACCACGTCCTTCTGCCGCTTGCGGTTGTGCCACTTGACCACCAACTCTCGGAGGGTACCGCTCATCCGATAATCGCCGAGCTCGAGGCCGTACCCCCCTTGCCCAGCGGGGGGACTCACGGCCACCCCCTGCACTCCCGGTCCTTGTGTTTCGGTACCCAGGCACCGTCTGTGCTGGTACGGTAGCCGCACCATACACAGGATTCGTCTGCCTCGGACCGATCCTGCTCACCCACATGCGACTCTCTAAGTTCCTAAATGCAGCGTTTGTAAATCACATATCCAAAAGTCGCCCAGACTGTGTACACTTGCTGACAACAGAGAGTCTCTCTGAACGGCGTATACTTTGTCACACTATCGCACATACAGATGTCACTTTGGCAATACGTTATAAAAAGGACAGCTGTTTTCTCCTGAGTCTGTCAGAAGGACATTCGCTTATTGCATGGGGGACTCTGTCTTGCTTTCGGTGCCGCGTTATATATCTGAAAAAATAACATTAAAAAGAAATTATTGAAGTGTCACGCGTTTCGGTCTTTTGGATGCAATTTATGCTTGTCTCGGTGCAAGAGTCCATTTGAATGTATGTAAAATTGGCACTGGTCCCTAAGTAAATGCGTAACTATGTTCCTTGATTCAATGGATTTGCAGAGTCATGCGCGATCCCGAGATTTTAGTGCCCGGATGCGGCGATGTTTTAGGGAAAAGTGGTGTTGTAAAGAAGCCAACTTTGTAAATGCAATGCTCCATTCTCCATCTCCGAATAAATTTCTAAAGTCCAGTCATATGAGCATCCGAATTTTGATGCGGATGCGGTCGAGCTAATCCGACGTCGGATTTGCGATTGTTGTCTGGTTCCGACCCTCCCGCTAAATGGCTTTATGTCTCTAAGTTAATTCTACAGATCGTATATGAATCGCCGCGAAGTCTTTTGGTGAAGCGTGTGCGTTATTATGCATATATTAAAGTATATAAAGTGTTAACCAAGTCTGTCGTCTGTGCCTATGTTCTCCGTTTATCGATTATTTCGTCCCCCGGAGTCGTCCCCATTTTATTTTTATCCACATATAATATCATTTTAAAGAGATTTTATTGTAGTCTGCCTTTTGTTTCTTTTCTGTGCAGTTTCTTCTGCCTTTTTGTTCCCGTTGCAACCGAACACCTCCCTTTGGATTTTTTTTAAAATTGGCAAAATCGTCCCCCTTGGGGTGGTTGTTACCACCCCTTTGGTTTTCCCCTTTCCGACTCCAATCCATTTCCCCGGCGGATTCCTTCCGCGGTCCCCCGAAAGATTTTAAAGTAAGCCAATGCGGGGCAAATGTTTTAAGGAGAAAGTGGTGTTGTCGACCAAAGTTTTGTAAATAGCAAAATGCATGCAAACACAATTCTCCAATTCTCGCAAATTATAAGAGATTCTAAGTTAAGCAGTACCATATAGAGCCGTTCACGAAAATTTTGATGCGGATGCTCCGTGGCTTTTTCCCCCGCCGCGCGGGTTTTACGGTGCGCTCTTCTATCGCGTGTGCCACGGCCCTACACATTTTTTCCGTTACATTGGTTTTTTTTTTTCCGTGACGTTCTTCCTGCTAGGTACGTATATGAACCCGGCGCGAACCCTTTTGATCTGGAGAGTGTCTACCCCTTTTCCTATCCGATAATTTAAAGTAATAAAGTATTACTAGAATGAAAAGTGCCCCGATGTGGCCATAGAAAACGATATGTTTCAGGTAGTAACCTTCATCTTACATTTCCTGCATCGTATTGAAGAAGATCTTGAGTTAGATTCATTAATGCAATCGTCGTATCCTCCCGAAACCGACAGGTTTTTGTTCCATTCCGCTTGGTTTTCCATTTCCCTGGCTGGGTTTTAAGGTTTTAAACTTGGTTTATTTGGTGGCCATACGCCTCCCCCCCAAACACGACACAACAATACTATAGAATTAATAAAAGTTAAATCATTGAGTTTGATTGACTGCGTAACGGAAACATATCCGCAACTTTCTCTGACAGCGGCCAAATAGACATGTGATCCACTGTTTCGAAATATTAAAACAAGAAGTAAATACTAGAGTATAAATGACGAATTATGGTTGTAAAAAATTTGAGTACACACTCGTGACATTAGTTTGTTGCACTTAGTAAACTGAAGTTTCGAATATATGCAGAAAAATTTTGGGTTTTAAAAAGAGTATATAAGTAGAAATTAAGCGTAAAATGCTAGTGACCCAATATTAAAAACGTGTTTGTTCGTCAATTGGCTCAATGTAAAGAACATGAGCGGATCAGTATTATAAGCATATTCCTAATCCTAAGCCTAAGCATAAGCGTTAGCATGAGCATATTCCTAAGCCTAATCCTATTAAGCGTAAGAATGAGCATAATCCTAAGCCTAAGCCAAGCAAAAAATTAATCTAAACCTTAAGCTTATTCTATTCTAGTCCCGCAGAAAAACGTTCCGCCCCTGATCTTTACATTGGCCGTCATTGGAATACAACACAGATTTCGTCAGCAAACTTGCAAATATTGTTTCGTTACGTACTCACTCAAATATTTTAATGTTTTAAACGTTTAAAATCTGGGTACCGTTAAGCCAAGTATGGAGAGGGCACTGTACGGTACAAAATTTATACAGCTCCAAAACTGATGCGTTATCGTTTTCTATAGCCTCGTCGGGACACTTTACTGTCTATTGTGACTTTCATCCGAAAAAGTTGCGGATATGTTTCCGTTACGCAGTCAATCAAACTCAATGATTTAACTTTTATTAATTCTATAGTATTGTTGTGTCGTGTTTCGGGAGGACGCTGATTGGCATCAAATTAATCTAGTTTTAAAACTTTATACGCATGCATGGAAATTGTAATACTAGCGGTATTGAACTAAAATCTTACTACCTGAAACATATCGTTTTCTATGGCCACATCGGGGCACTTTTCATTCTAGTTACTAAGCTTTAGGAAGCAATTTGATGCAAATTTACCTTAAGTGCGAAAATATTCAAATTTAAAGTCATATATACTCACGTTATAATTGTTTTAGAACTGTTAATCTATATTTCCATGAAAATTAAAAACTGCATTTTCACAATCACAAAAGTCGCGCTTTCCAAATTTCATTTTTATTTATTAGGTAACTCGCTCAATTTACAATGCTAATATATTTTAATTCATATAAATTGTTTGAATTCAAATAGAAAATCAATACAATTGATAAGTACTTGCTCTAGTAAAAACTGATTTTATGCTGCATAGTAGTGTAGAACCTATACATCGGTATCGGTATTGTAATCGGTAGTTTGGAAGAATACTGATTCCGATACTTTCAATTTTGTATTGCACACATGAATTGCGTTAAACATATAATTGGAATGTGCAGCATTTAAAAATATAGCTGCAACAAATATTTTGTGAAACATGCTGAATACACATTTGCATCAACATGCGGACGTGGAAAATTGCTTGAAACACACTTTTGTTTCGTTTCCTCTTAATTGTACAAGAAATTCTAATGAAATTCCATCACCGGTCAAAACTGCGAATCCGCAACTATAAGGTTTGCTTTGTAACTTATTCTTGTTTTCTTTTCGAAAACGAAACACTAAAGCGGCCGGGCGTGGGCCTAAAAAATCCGGGCCGGTTCATACCATAATGAGAGCCCGCTGTGTTCGAGCGTCACGTTTTTGAAAGAGGCTGCTTGCTTTGGGAACCTTATTAAATTAATGGTGTTAATTTTGCACGTCAAAATTTCTTCAAATATTCTAAACCGAGTTTTGGACATTTCAGTGCTCAACTTGGTGCTACCAATAATACATACTTTATGGGTTTACCACTTTGAATGGAAAGCTTTGCAGCCATAAGGTTCTAGATAGAAAATAAACAGTTTTCGACAACTTGAGGTTACGTCTACGTTTTCAAAAACGCACCTTAGCAAAAAAATACACATAAAACTAGCTATGTTACTAATTTGTAATCATATATAAGCTAATGTTTTTCGTAATTGTCCACTTAACATGTTTCGCATATATACTTACTAAACAATAGTATTTTCGTTAAATAAATAGCTTAACGTATATGGTTGAGAAAACTTATGTAGCACATAAAAAATTGGATTGTTACAATCTACGATTCTGTAGAACACCTTGCGACAAGATTTGAATCCAAATACGAAGGCGAAACTTTGCGCTTCCGATTCTTATGAAAAAGTTTACGTTTAATACTTCGACAATTTTTTATTTAAATATAGCGCATGAACACCGGTTGCCATGATCTTGAATGACATACTTTGTATATAAATACCACCAAAACAGAATAGTAGAAATAATAGACTTTTGAAAGAAACATAAGAGAGACGTGAACACTTTTGGAAGAAACATATAATAGTGACACTACCGTGTCCCTATGATTAACAAGTGGGCCTGCAAGAATATAAATAACAGATTTGAAATCAGCTGCCTCAAATACGTCGGAAAATCACATAAAAATACACATAAAATTTCAATTTATAGTTCCCCCAGTAGGACTTGAACCCGCGACCCAAAAGCTGAAAAAACGCCGTGGTATGTGAACATCATACCACTCAGCCACAGGTGCACTTGACCGGTGTTTGTGTTTACATTGTATATGCTACATGTAAAATGGGCTGAAAGTCGGGCCTGCACGAATATAAATAACAGATTTGAAATCAGCTGCCTCAAATACGTCGGAAAATCACATAATCTTACAGTTTCTAGGGGGGTCGATCTACCTACCGTACCTTCACCAAAACTAGCTATGTTATTACTTATTTGCAATCATATAAGCCAATGATTTTTCGTAATTGTCCACTCAACATGTTTCGCATATATACGTACTAAACAATAGTATTTTCGTTAAATAAATAGCTTAACGTATATGGTTGAGATAACTTATGTAGCACATAAAAAATTGGATTGTTACAATCTACGATTTTGTAGAACACCTTGCGACAAGATTTTAATCCAAATACCAATGCGAAATTTTGCGGTTCCGATCTTATGAAAACGTTTACGTTTAATACTTCGACAAATTTTCTTTAAATATAGCGAATGAATACCGGTTACCATGATCTTGAATGACATACGTTTGTATATATAATAGTAGAAATAATAGACTTTTGATAGAAACATAAAAGAGACGTGAACACTTTTGGAAGAAACATATAATAGTGACACTACCGTGTCCCTATGGTATTAAGAAAGATGACAATTTGTGTTTTGCTGTTAAAAAATAATTCAAAAAAAAATTATAAAAAAAAAGAAAAAATAAAAAGAAAAAGTGTATAAAAAAAAATTAAAAGGGGGTTTTGTAGAAAAAATAATGAAGGAGCACCCAGGGGGGGGGGGGGTAGTTTAAATCCTTGAATTATATTATGTTGGTTACAGTGGCGTTTAACTGTAATGTGTTCGGGTTTTAACGTTATTTATAATCTGCTATTATAGAAATTTACTGTATTCAACTATTCTTATTTAGTTTGGCACTCGGATTTGCATATCCCTTTGACACTAAGTAAACGTAAAAGATACTGATATCACTGAACCTAATAGTAAGTGCAAAACGATTCAGATACTGAATAATACCTCCAGGTGCGCTTAACGAGATTTTATTTTGCTAACTTCCATTTTGCAAGTTTCTTACCATGTTCTAACAAAAATAATTGCAATTACCTTAATCGTAACGCGAAACTGCGCTTGCGTTACGATTAGTGTTGTGCAAGCAAAATTTGAGAAATTATCAACCATTAATGTAACGGAATATATCGTTTACGTTTCTAGAAGCTAAATCAATCCTTTTAGGCTCTGTAATTCAACAAGAAACGATCTTGTTGTACAATATACGTTAACAACAAGTTCAGTAGTATTTTATAACCTTTAATTTAAGTAATTTAAGACAGTTTTGTTTTTCGTCATGTTTATATACCACAAAAATCTATGCAAAATATTGCCAATCAATCTCTATGCAATTACGATTAAACGTTTAATGATCATACAATGATAGTGTTGTGATGAATGACATTAAGCAAAGAAAAACAGTAATTACATTTGAAACTTACATACAAGCGATGGGCCAGGACAGTAAAAGTTCGGTAAAAAATTGCTAACTTCCCTACCTTGCAAACTTATAATTTCGAGAGATTCTTAAAAATTTATTCAAATATATACTGCGTCCAGGTTCCCTAAACCTAAAATTTTGCCTGCAGCACATTTTACGTTACACCTATATATTTGTGAAATTTTGGCGGCACATTTGATGCCACATTTTTACAAATGCTCTACAAACTAACTTCGTTTATGTTGAACCTAGAGCTTTTACTTTTCAAAATCCTCATTGATCAGTGAAAATTTAATCCGATTACATTATTGTTCCCTTTGTGATTGTCAATAAATATTGAATATATTTACTCCCGTGAGACAAATTTCACTATATATTAAATTAATAATGATGCCAATGTTTGTAGCTTTTTCTGTAATACGCAATTATTGATTGGCTGTCCGGCGACTGGCCGGTCGCTGCATTAGTTACGATATTGATGTAAAACCGGTTATTGCATAAGAGCCTGCTCGGTAAACCTAAAACCTAAGCCTGCCCATCTCTAAGTCACCTAATCTTCCTGTCTGTCAGCTTGCAATCCCCCTATAACTAACAAGAGATGTTAAACATTAACGTTGTGCAAAAACACGGTATAACATAAAATGCGCTGTTCACAATAAGTAATGTTATTTTACTTAATGGTCAAGTGACCTCGGCCTGCTCTTGCAACAACAGCCGCAACAAAGCTTCCTTACTTTTCGGGCCACTTTGGTAAAGAATGCGCGGATCTGAAACGAAAAAGGGTTAAATATGCTTTGTTACTACTATTTGACATAACAGCGAAACAAAAGTATACTTATTTTATTTTAAAAAAAGTATTCCTTAATGAAAAACTTTACTACTGCGTTGAGTTATACTAGTTTGACTCAATTTTTGCTAACTTTACATAAGGTTAATACTTTGATTTCCCAATTGAAAACTCCTGTTTGTAGAAAATTAACTATTTTCATTAATTTTCTGACTCAAATTCGAACTGTGACAAGCCGTGTGGTGCATATATTAGTTGCAACGATTGCAACATCTGCAATAACTTGCACTCGCAGTGTGCAAAAATGCAATTTCAATACTAGAATAAACTGTAAACACATAGCTAAACTGACAGTAAAATTAATTGATTTTTTGTTGAACATAACTATACTACCATTTTTAAGAATGGTACCTGTATTAGTAATCATTTAACAATTAAAAATAACTCAACAATAAAGATTAACTTCATGTTTTAGTTTAAGTCATAGTGTGCATTGTAAATTGAAAATTTTGTCAACAACACTAAACACTTACCTTAACATCAGATAACGCATGCATCGTCCATATATACCATCCAAGAATAATGTTTACGGCAAATACCACGCTTGTGAACCCGGCATGAAGACTGAACGTAGCAAATGATCCCAAGCCAAATGACATTAAATTGAGAATTAATTTCAACGGCAAACTACTTTGTGAGATACTGAAAACAATAAATAATATTGAACGGCCAGTTTTCTTACTGGATGCTTGTGAGGTGTGAGAAAACTCTTCCGTAATTAGCAAATTTGATTATGGATCGTTGGTTACATAGTTCTTGAGCCAACTACTACCCACGGTTACGGTAGGAAAGTGGTAGTGCAGTGTGACCCATTCGAATCTCTGGTTGCTATACATTAGCTTTGTTTCTGAAATCTTACTTAAGTATTTATTTAAATCAGTGCCGGAGCATCAGGCAGGGGTAGGGGCTCCTGAAAGCCAGACGGATTTTAAAACTTAAGCGGTTTTTGTTTCAACCGGTTCGTGGTGTATGGGGTGGTTCGCTGCTCCGGCCATGATTTAAATGTTGCTTAAGTAATTGATTATGGCAATCGAAATTTCAAACAAATACTTAAATTTTAAAGCAAATACAAATAAACGCCAAATGTCAGCCATTGTCAAAACAAGGAAGTAATAGTTTTGCTTTATATTAAGTTGGCACATCGAGTACATTTTCAATTACAAAAAGTTAGTATGCTTGAACGGTTAATTTGCAATACATGAAATTTAGTCACCGACTTAAGTATTTCTCTAATTTAAGTACGTTTTTAAAAACAATATATTGGTTAAGTATTTAAGTGGAGTTTTAGAAACCAAGCCAGTGTGTACTATTCACATGCGCGCAACTTTATTGCAATTCGCCAGTTTTAAGACTATCGTCAAATATATCAGAATTAAAAATACTTTTATGTCAAGGTTGCAATAGAATTTTGAATCTGGCTGAAATTTTGACAAAATTCATGTTCCAATTACGGCCAACATTATAGGATTATTTTCATTATTTATATTTAAAATACCGACCATATCCTGCGACAGCAGAAGCCAGCTAAAGTAACCTGCATTTTTGTTTATTTTATCGCATCCAGGAGCAGATCCAAACAGGAAGTGGGAGTTAGCCGCACGCCCCGATTCACTAGAACATTTTTACGGTAATGGCAAATGCTCTCTACGTTACAAATTTTTACCTTTATGCCGCCAACAAAATTTACTTTTATGCCGCCAACATTTGGTTTCGCTCCTCCCGCGCTTCGCTCCCTAACAATTTTCCTAATAAATTTTACACCCACGCTAGGAATTTCTCGATCTGTCACTGAAAGCGTATACGATTAAACCTGGGTTTGCAGACTGTACGGGTTACGCCTGAAATGTCGTAGTAAGCGCATGCTGTGTAACGAAGTATAAATAAAAATCAGCTAAGAATAAAGCTGAACTCCGATTTCTATTTAGGGCAAATACCAATAATTAATTTTACTGCGATCGTGCTGTTATCACCGTTTTCTACTAAACATACATAAGGAATGATGGTTACTATTAAGAATATTGCAAAATTTGGACGATTGCCAGCTTCAAGTGAGCATAGAAGTGTACTGAACTACTATGCTTCATCATCCATACAGTGGAATGATGGTTACTATTAAGAAGAAAATTTGGACGATTGCCAGCCTTCAAGTGAGCATAGAAGTATACTGAACTACTATGCTTCATCATCCATACAGTGGAATGATGGTTACTATTAAGAAGAAAATTTGGACGATTGCCAGCCTTCAAGTGAGCATAGAAGTATACTGAACTACTATGCTTCATCATCCATACAGTGGAATGATGGTTACTATTAAGAAGAAAATTTGGACGATTGCCAGCCTTCAAGTGAGCATAGAAGTATACTGAACTACTATGCTTCATCATCCATACAGTGTATTTTTCTTACGCTGCACTCAATGACAATCCTTTTTGCTGAAGAGGGAGTGTTTTTTCTGCGCGATGCATTCCGGCTGATTCAGCGAAAATAAACGCAATTATTGATAACATTGCAACCGGGACGATACATCCAAGGTACGTGACAGTCGACGAATAATTTATCCAACACCTGAAACAACATTTATATTGTTTCCAGCACGAACAGTTTCCGATTCGTCTGAACTCTACACGCTTTGTATTTGAACTCCAATACTCTTGGATTGGAGATGTTTACTACATTGCGGCCAAAATGTTGCTTTAAAGGGCGTAACAGTAGATTAAGCGTATTCCAGAGGCTAAGCCTAAGCATAAGCGTTGCAAAAATGAGTTGCTAGGCCTAAGCGTAAGCCTAAGCCTAAGCCTAAGGAAAAAAATGTAATCTAGAATCTAAACGTACTCGTTTATAGACCCATTAGAAACTTGGACGCCCCTTAAAATAACATGGGCCATCATTGCTAAACCATAAGAGCTTAACACTCGAAACCGAGGTGGTTCACATGTTGTTTGAAGATGTTGTACTGTGTATACGAGTAATAATTTTTTTACAACACTGCGAGTTGTGCATCACAACTCGCGAACGCAGTTTGCAGTTTAGTTGCTTGCAGTATAGAATCTATGCAGGAAAGGGTTGAAATGTGAAAAAACATAAATTCTTGCGTTAAAACATTTCAGTGCAAAACGCTTGTTTTGCTTTCTGAACCTGTAAACTAGAGAATACATACTTTTACTTCCCAAGTTGACTATAGGGGCCTGCATATCGGAACGTATTTAAACGTTGCAGAAGTGTAGCCGTGCCGTCAAATACGTCTACATTTGAAGCAGGCGCATAAGAAACGGGAAGTTCAAGCGAACTGTACAAAAAACTAATTTTTGGGCACAGTTTCGCTTAAAATACTCGTCTCGTACGGTTTTTTGGAACCGGAAATCCGGTTGCACCCTGGTTTTAGTTGTAGTCGAAACAAAGGTAAAACATTTTCGCAGCACAAGTTCTGTGTTTTAATACTGGACATGTTGTGTTTTCGTCAAATCACGACACAAAAACTGGAAGCCAAATAAAGTTTGAATTGATAAAATAGAGAATAATTATGCTTAAAATAACAACAGCAGCAACAACAACAACAACAGCAGCAACAACAACAAAAACAACAGCAACAACAACAACAACACCAACAACAACACCAACAACAACAACAAAAACAACAACAACAACAAAAACAACAACATCAACAACAACAACAACAACAACAACAACAGCAGCAACAACAACAAAAACAACAACACCAACAACAACACCAACAACAACAACAACAACAACCACAACAACAACAACAACAACAGCAGGCTTCTATGATTATCATCGCACCGAACTGAAGCGTTGGGTGTGTCACTGATGACTGACAGATGATGCAACCATGATTTCATTTCTGAAAGCTAAAATCTTATTTAAAACTTGCTTTGCGAAAAAAGACCACGAAGCGAACATGGTTCATTATCTAACAGATTATTCTGAAGCTTGAAAGCGTATACTTATCGTTTTGTAGCAATTTCAGGCTTTAATATATCCGAATATCCAATCCTGGCGACCGAATTTTTGTGGCATTGAAGCTGGTCAAAAATCTTACCACTGGTTGAGAGTTATAATTAATAATTTTGACGTCAAAAGTTTCCATAGATTAATACAATGGCCAGAGTTTAATATTTATTATGTATGGCGTCGAAAATTTGATAAAAATGTCCAACAAGAAACTCACGAAAAGTCGGACTTGTACATTCCGTATGACGCTACTGCTGCAATCCCGGTAACACCAGCAGATAAACCTTAAAATGCACGTATCACTCAGTTATTGAATGCAAGTTTATGATCATCATGCAGATAGTAGCGGTTATGTTTTGAATTTAGAAAATATTGGTCGTTCAGTTGGAAAATTCGAATATTTGCTTTAGCTAAAGGATAAATATGGGATATATTTTTTGAACTTGTTGAGATAAAATATGCAAAAGTATTCAAAATATTAGCGTTTTCGGTGCAATTGCCAACACTTTTTACAATTTATAACGGTAACCTTGAAGTCTTTCATAAGACAATTCTTTTAAAAACTGAACAAAATTCTTCATTCATTGTACTTATTTTAACTGTTTCTGTTTTAGGATAAAATAATAAAGTTTGCTCTCCACCAGGACGTCCTGTGCGGATGCTCAACAATCGTGTACCTAACGCCAACAGTATGTTTTTCTTTCGCGTTAACAATCGTTTCACTGTAATGACGTTAAGCATTATACTCAGACTGTTATATGCTTCGAGGACTGTAAATGCTGCATTTGCGATGAATGCAAATTGTATTGCGATGCCAACCATTTCGCATGGTGGTTCGATTTTCTGAAATTTGTAAAAAAATCAATATTTTTTGCCAAAACCTCGGAAACCGAATGGTTTCTGTCCTGAACGAAACATAATATTTTGTTTGGTTTTAGTCAAAGGTGGTAGTTTGTCGGGCGTAACAGTAGTATAAGCATATTTTAGTAAGCTTACGTCTAAAGCCTAAACCGCCGCTTTGGCGTGCGGATAAGCCCATACAAACTTAAACTACATGGCTTAAGCCTAAACGTGAGCAAAAAACTAGCCTAAAGGTTTAAGCTCTGTCTAATAGAGTTCCGCGGAACAAAATGGTACGCGTATCAAAGTACCATGGGTCGTTTTTACATCAAACTGGCAATTCATCAGATTTCGTTTCTAAAATTAGTTTACGCAAAAACAGCCCAGAATCAGTGGTTCAATGGCGAATGCAGACATTTCTTATTTTATGAAGGAATAAATTCGACCCGTCCTGAACTAGCGAAATTTAAAAAAGTTTAGAAAAATACTCATTTTCCCAACCGTATAACATTAATTGTATCGCTCGTTAAACCCTAAGAAATTTTTTTCGTTCGCTACACCTGGCCTGACAAGCAATTTAATTGTTTACTGAAAGTTGCAAAGCCTAATTGTTGAACCAACATTAACTTTATACCACAGTCAGTTCTTCTTTCGGTATTAACAGAGTTAATATTAGCACATGAGCCAGCAGCAACGACAGTTCTTCGCCCATTTGTAAAATACGTTCAGGATGAAATATTCTAAAATATTCTAAATTCGAACAACAAATCCTAGTTTTAGCTGCGCAGCCGAGTGCTGTTATAGACAACAGTTGGTTCAAAATATAGATTGTATAGTTTTTGCTGTTTTTTATATTAACCCTTTCTCACATGAATATTTTCTATTTCCACTGAGACCTACTTTTATGCTAGGATTCGAACTCCAGTGACTGTAGTGGGAGGCGTATACCATCACCACTCAGCTATAGGAGCTTGGCGCTCGAGCCCGAGGGGTCTCTCACGTCTTGTGGTGATTTAGTACTGTGTATACATGTTGCAATTGTTAAACGCGGTGCGATATATATTATTTAACGTATTTACACTGCGCTGAGTTGCCTATAGGAAACTCAATGTGAGAAGGGGTTAATAACTTACAGTTTTTATTTTGACAAGATCAAATTATAGACTTAACGTAGATTTATGCTTTAACATATAAAACTGAATAAAAGTATGCGCTTCTACTTACCGCCACACTAGTGTTTATTGACAGAAGGCAAAGTTTTCTCACTCAAATTGCTGTTTACATTTGCCTAAGCCTCAATGCGTTAAGTCCTATTCAGACGTGCAAGCTTTTGCTGCGAGAATTTGTAGCTGCAACTTGCACTTGAAAGTTTTCTCCAAAATCCAGTTCGAAAAACTTGCAGCTGCAAATCATTTGTTAAAAATCATAGCTGCGAATTTTGTTCACAGGTGTGAACAACCGTTGAAGTTCACTGAATTTATTGCAGCCGTTTTCTCATTAGCTGATGAAAAACTGCACATACAATTTACAGTTGCAAGTTCTGGCAGCAAAAATTTGCACGCGTGAATAGGGCTTAATTAAGTATATGCCTAACTGAAAGGATAACGTTAAAACAGATTTTACTGATTTTAGTCGCTGTGTAATTTCGGAAAAGCAAACAAGTACCCAAAAGAAATTTAATGTCATAGAAAAGCGTTCCTGTAATCGAAAGTCTTAGAAAAATTAAAAACTGTTTCCAATTTTAAAAATATCTATTTTTAAAAAGTTTTGTTGAGTCATTCTGTTAAAAAATCATGCAGTAATCAACGAATAAAATCTGCAGCAATTAACGCTTCAAATCTTGTCAAAATTTCAGATATGATAGCGTGTTTTAATCCGAAACTTGCGTACCTGAAGAGAAAAAATGTTATCAAACAGCATGAAAGAATAACAATAATCCATATACATCCGAGCACTTGAACACTCTTCATTACAAACGTCACCGCAGGAGAATACGGTTGCTGTAAAAAGTATAACGACAAATGAACAGGAGTCACATGCAACAATTTGCGTTGCACTCTGTTAATAATTGCTTACTGCCACTCTTGTATATATCTACCATCGTTAAATGAGTTTTGATTGCTAAATTGTGTATAAGCATAAAACGCGCACGACGTTTTAAATATTTACGTTGTGATTTCAAGGACGTATTTATCTTTGTTTGCAACTGAATCATGCTAATCAGAACGTATGCACCGCGCGTTTTTACCTGAACCCCATCCATTTAAACCATGGAAGTTTTTTCCGAAGCGAGTATTGGCTGTTTGAAGAAAGTATGTAGGATTTCTTTAAATCCAATATAAATGATTGGATACTTTGCGAGCAAAATAACAACGAGTGTTTTTAAATTCTGTACAGCAGAGTTCATATTTGGACGGTACCTGCTCCGACCTCAGGGACTGTGGTTCCAAGGTTATAGTGGCGACAAAAGAATTTAACCCTTTCTCACATGAATATTTTCTATTTCCCCTGAGACCTACTTTTATGCTAGGATTCGAACTCCAGTGACTGCAGTGGGAGGCGTATACCATCACCACTCAGCTATATGAGCTTGACGCTCGAGCCCGAGGGGTTCTCACGTCTTGTGGTGATTTAGTATTATGTATACGTGTTGAAATTGTTAAACACAGTGGGATATATATTATTTATCGTATATACAGTGCGCTGAGTTGCCTATAGGCAACTCAATGTGAGAAGGGGTTAAACAAAATCATTAAAACATAAACATATAATACGTTTCTTATAGGTCTTTTGGGTCTCTTGTAAAAAGCTGGAGCGGTTATGATAATATGACCCGCCCATGCATGTGTCTAAGAACTATCATCAACTCTTGGTATAAATAATAGTGCATGATATTTAACAAGTGTCTGCAACTAGGTACTTTCAATGTACTGAAAAATGTACCCAGCGCACGTTGCGTTTTTGGCCTCCCGCGCTTATATGGAGGTACAGCTGAAAAATTGTCTTCACTTTGAGTGTTTAAACATTTAGTTGGCTGCTCGGATCATACTTTGAAAACGCTATATTGCATGCTTCCAGTAATATCGACCCATCCCCTAAATAAGAGGGGTAGGCCAAACACACAACAAGTGCTGATACATTTTGCATCCACGCGAAATCAGAATGTTGTACATTGTTGTTAAATCATCCACTCTTGCTAGATTACTTACCTCTTTAGGATATCGAAACGCTGAAATACATAGTTTATAATTACCATAATACGGTGTACAATTTTATTTCAAAGATGATTCTAATAATAGTTTTCAATTATGTTACCAGCGCATAATCAACTACATTTCCAGTGTGTCTACTGAGAGCAGTCATCGAACATTCTAGACCCTGTTATCCTTTAAAGAGTATACAAAACCAATGGCGGATCCATGGGGGCCCACCCCGGCCGTGGCCCCCCAACAGCATCTCGACAAAAATTATATAGCAGTTTTATGGCAATAGTTCGTGGTTTGTGTGTGGGTGAAAAAATTAGTTTATTACCTGTGAAATTTTGCCCCTCCCCCCATTTTGAAATCCTGGATTCGCTACTGTACAAAACCAGTCGCAACTGTTGCAATATTTGTAACGCTATAGCATCTTATAACACTTTTGAGTGCAGTGTTTCAGTTTTTGCGGTGAACATAGTTACGATAGAATAAATACGAAAAATAATTATGCAGCAAATCCAGCAATTAAGCACTAGAACTAAGTGTTGTTTAGGGTTAGCAATGGTCAAGTATCTATTGCACAAGTTTTCTAGCACCTTTACCAATTTTTTTTAATTTATATCGCGTATCTTGTATGAAAATGCCAATCGTCAACGTTTTAAAATTTGTATTGTTCGCTAGTTCCAAATTGAAAAATGTATTCAATATCTAATAGAATTGTTAGAAGAAACATTTGTCTGAAACGAGAAAGGTAACGATGGCGTTAGACTTTTGATAAACGTTCAGCGCCGTCCGTCACAGTGTGGTATCGTATGTAAATTTACTCGCACACAAATATCAATACAACGCGGTATGGTGACAAACGGCGACGGACGGCGCCGCACGACAAGTATAACGCGACTCTAAGGGATAAATTAGAAAAATAAATAATTAAGAAATGAGTGTCTTACAGCAAGTCGGAAACGGATGATTAAAAGTTCCGTCAGTTGCGCATTGTAATACGCTCAATCCTTTCATTTCATTGCCTTCAATACACTCAAAACGAACATATTCTTCTTGGCGGATCATATAATGTGTATCATTGCGCATTTGTTGTCCATCAAGCGAAGGTAAATGTACCGTACCGTTGTACAGTTCTGATGGCACAAGACAATATTCTGCAAATACAAGACACAAAAGGCTTTATTATAGCGGCTTTGTAAAAGTTGCCATTCTGAACACATATTCTGATCTCAAAACAGTCGTCGATCAAATCGTTGAAACATCATGTGTTTATGAAGTTTTGAAGCTAAATTCTAAGAACTTGTGAATGTCAAATTGATTTTTGTCTTGTGGCACAACTAAACTACTTCAAAATTAACTTGTGTAAACCGTTTTATACGCTAGGCATTATGTTTTATGTGTAGAAATGTTTAAAATAGTTGCATGCATTTGTTTTTCAAAAATTTCAGCCCATGTATAGAACAGGGCCGGATCGTTTTCCTGGAGGCGCTATTATAGAGTCAGTTTAAGCTTTAGACTAATTTTCTTGCTCAGGCTTAGGCTTAGGCTTAAGCGTAGGCTTAGGCTTAGGCATAGGCTTAGAGATATGCTTATACTACTGTACCGGCCCTGTTCTATACATCGGCCAAAATTTCAAACGAATAAATCAGTATATAATATTCACGTATTGGAATGTCATCTTCGGTCAGAGGCACACTTTTTGGTAACGTTAACTTTTGCGGGAGCGCATCGAGGCTTTTCGTCGTTCCTGTGCCAACTGGTGGAACTTGTTTGCCGTCGTCGGTTGAAATTGAATTCAACAGTTGCACAAGTTCTTGTACACTTTCTGAACAAAGTTTCAGTTAAATATGATCCAGTTCTAAACGTGGAGTATGGAAGTCGAGACTAAGATGTGCTTGTAAAATTTCAGTTAAAATAGAGGGCATGCGGCAAGCTGTGCAAAACAAACGGCCCATGTATCGAACAGGACCGGAACAGTAGTATAAGCGTATTCCTAAGCCTCAGCCTAAGCCTACGTCTAAGCATAAGCCTAAGCGTATGGATAAGCCTATTCCTAAGCCTAAGCCTAAGCCTAAGTCTAAGCCTAGGCAAAAAAAATAGTCTAAAGCTTAAACTGACTCTTTTAGATAGCATCTCCGGAAAGCGATCCGGCCGTATTCTATACATGGGCCAAACAAACTATCTGATTATTCAAAATAATCAAAGGTTAATATCCATAGAGTGTGGCGCTTTGTAGCACTTTGTATTATGCGGGGTTCACGTTATAACTAGGGTAGTTTGAACACATTTTGTCCATGTTGATTCGATGTCGACATAAATCATTGCGATACCGTTTTGTAATTTAAACTTGATCATGATTTGGTAACGTATTAAAGGACTTGCGAAGCTACAAAGTAATGTTAACACACACTGACGTTGCGTAAAAACAATATTCATTGTTTGGCGTTTAAATCAAATTAACCAATTATCAACCTGGACTCAAATGAATTTTAACTCAAGCTTTGTTCATTAATTTTACCTATTTTTGGTGCAGTAGTGACAACAACATCAGTTGTTGGAATTGTTATGTTAACAGTAGTCAGAGTTTTTACAGTCAGTATATCCGTCACAGTAGCAATAATTGTCACTGCTGTTGTCGTTGTGGCCACTGCAGCTGCTGATGTTGCTACGGCTGTTGTTGTGGTTGCAGTGGTTGTTGTTCCTGTGGGTGTTGTAGTAGTAGTTGTTGGTGTTGGTGTTGGTGTTGTTGTTGTTGTTGTTGTTGTTGTTGTTGTTGTTGTTGTTGTTGTTGTTGTTGTTGTTGTTGTTGTTGCTGTCGTCGTCGTTGTTGTTGTTGTAGTTGTTGTTGTGGTGGTGGTAGTTGTTGTTGTTGATGATGATGATGTTGATGTAATTGCTAACGATAAGAAAACATAACAAACAGTTGAATATGTGTAGCGAGAAATGTAAGCGCTTTTTGAAACGTGATGGTTTAGAAATATATTTCCACACAAGACTTTATATGTTATTACAAGAAACTAAATGACTACTAAAACCTGGAAACTGCAACAGTTTTGACGCTGTTGTCCAATTCAACTGTATACTTGCAAGCATTCCGTTTCGACAAATGTTTATACTAAATCATTTTGGCGTTTGTGTACTGTTGAAATAAACCTGACATAAATTACTTTTTAAGAAAAGGAAAAGCCACAAGCCTTAAGAGATCTACGACAAGACTGAACTCGCAAATGGCTACTAACCCGAAGTAACGAAATTTAAAAATTAAACCAGTTTGCATATCCGATGTCGTGCGCGCAGGGTTCTAGTGATAACAATATCTGGCCGAAATCAGAATCGAAGTCGTAACTCAATTTTTTTAAACCAAAATCAGAGTCGGACCAGTAAAGTTCCATTATAATTTTTAATTTGGATAAATTCTTGAAGCTGTCAAAAAATATGGTTTTTTATTCTTAATAGAGTAGTCTCACAGCCGCTATAAGTTGTACGATCCACGCATGCAATGCTCCTAAATGTCCACAGTGTTTACAAAAAGCAATTTTAGTCGGATCATTTGCAACGAAAATATGTGCGGTCATTGAGGCGTTTTCGGCAACGAAATCACTTGGTCAATTTCAGACCTCTAGTAGTTAAAATTGTCGATATAGTTAAAACCAACTTACTGACACAGTTCATATCGGCTAAAATTAGAAAATGTTCAGTTATAAAAATATTATTGATTGCTGAAGGTAATTGAAATGAACCTTGATATACGGCACTCTTCAAGCTGAAAGACTGAACAATACCATCTCAAGTTAGCTCTGATTACGTGTACTTTAACTTTGTTCAGAACCACAACATTAATAAAACTAGCTGCCAAATCTGACGAAAATGATTCTGAAACAAAGTTCGCGTTTGTGTTTTCTGGACGGAAATTTTTACCGAATACATACGGCGTTCGCTGTCTTCTACGGCTGTTGCAGCAGATGCTCTGAATTCGATGTTTGGATCCAGCGACGGATCTATCATTTTCTGGCGATGGGTGTTTATTTATGTTAGTGACGCATCTACGGTATCCTCAGATTACGCCCTTACCCTAAGAATAGAAGGGAGTCCATTGTCAGTCATTATTTCTCGTTACGAAAAAATGGTAAAACTTTAAAATTGTTTAACCTACAAATGTTCCCGAACGGTAAGCGCAAATTTCAACTGATGGTTAAGCATAGGCACAATTATTAAGAATTGGTTTTGAACCCGTGCGTAGTGAGGAAAGTTAAACGAGCGAAGCGATCGAAAATCAGTGGCAGATCCAGAAATTTCTGATGGGGTGCTTTCGAATATTATGAAACGCAATTTTTACTGTATGCTAATTTTATGCCAATTTCTAAGGTGGAAAAGTGGTAAGGTAAAGGGCCCTACCATTTTATCATAAACAATTTTTTGACGCATTCTGAACAAAGTTTGCTTTTGGATTGCGTGGACTTGCTCCGTAAACCAAATATCGGTCCATTGGCATTAGATTAAAATTAACTTTGTTTTGTACCATCATATGTGATGTTGACTTGGTCCAATCATTCTCTTCATTCGTATATATATGTTATACCGATGTACAAAAATTCGCGAACGAGACACGTCACACATATTTTTACATTCAAAGTTGTGAAAAACTTAATTTTTGGTTTCTGTTGAGTTTTTAAAGTTGACTTTGTCGTCTAGCGTCTGGAATGGTCGGCTCATGCTTCCCTACGTACAGTTATGTTTAGCTGGCAAAGCGAGCAAATAACTAGACGTACGCAAAACGTTGACGTAATCAGAGTCAAAAATAGTGAAAATCCTAGTAAATACTCGCGAGCGAAAGATTGAACGTAATTTTTGTACTGATTGTAAAAAAATTTCATTTCGTTGGCGTCTGTCGGGCACTCGATCCCGGGATTCGTCCAATATCTGTCCGTGTTTTGCCTTGTCTGTTATGTTCGCTCGGAAACAATGGCGGATCCATGGGGGGCCGCCACCCCGGCCGTGGCCCCCCAACAGCATCTCGACAAAAATTATATACTTAGCAATTTTGTGGCAATAGTTCGCGGTTTGTGTGTGGCTCAAAACTAAGTTTATATATTACCTGCGAAATTTTGGCCCCCCCATTTTGAGATCCTGGATCCGCCACTGCTCGGAAATGTCTCTAATATAACTTATTCTCTCAAGAAACGTAATTTTGTCTATGTTCTTGACAACTGCAATAATATTTTAGCATCACTAACCAACATGCCCGACTTTAAATGTGCCTCCATATTGTATAGGGCATTTATCCCGATAAAAGCTGCATTCGTTGTTTGAAGTTTTATACGAGAACGATTGACAATCAGATACGCCCAAGCGGCGACAGACGGCGCAACATTCTGCAGTTGTGAATCCGGCGGTCAGAAACCAATGTTGTCCTGTGCATCGGTAAGTGTCATTTGTCACACAGTTTGCGCAAGCTGAAATACAAAATAGCACAACGCGGAGTATACAGTACATGTTACAGCCAATATAGATTCGGTTTAGTAACTAAAGTAAATCGAAATGAGGGCCCAGGTCAGGTTCGAACTCTCAAACTCGTATTCTTAAACTAGAAGTCTACCTCAAAGGTACGCTGATTTCCACTGTATTCAACATCGACTGCATGTTGCACGCTTACTGCAAGCACGCATACTATATGGATCAACAAATTATATTGCATGTGCACATAATGAAAAGTGTATAATGGATGCTTACAAAATATAGAGCAATTTCTCGCGAATTTCCGATATATTTGAGTTGCAGTTCAAGACATATGGGTGTTCTGTTCCTACATAGGCGGAGAGCGCATATACAAGACAACACAAATTGGCGGATATATCCATCTCTGAGCTTTTTAGACAATCGTGGAAAAGGTATTTTTACAGTCTTTAAATTAACCCCTGTTTGGTCTTACACGTCAAAACAATATTGTCGTCATATCGTTATACTCTCACGAAATTATTTTCTGCAGTTTCATGGCGGTTTTGACGTCAAACCGTGCCCAACAAATGGAGGGACGTTCTGACCCCAAAAAGGCTTTTGGCAAAACTTCAAATACAGACTATTTGCACTGACGTTTTAATTTATCTTTTAAATACCAAAATGACGGCTGTCTTTTTGGTTGAATTTTGAGACCCCACCCATGAACTTTGGGAAGCCCCTCACACACTTTACACGCCACTGAATTTTTGACTATGACCCTACGCCACTTTGCTTGAAATTTGAGCCCACTCCCATGAACTTTGGGAAGCACCTCACACACTTTACACACCACTTGGACTGTGACCCTACGCACTGGACTAACAAATATACAAGACTCACTTGAACTTAGCGTCAATACACCAACAACCGATTCAGCCCCGGCAGACGTAAACACTGGATTCGAACAAGTGGCGCTTTGAATGTCGTACAAAAAACACTCATGAGACGTTGAAATATACGCAAATATATCGCATGTCGTATGACCTGAGCAATTCGACTCACAATCAGACTGACTCGATGCTTGCACAGTTGCAACACTCGAGCATGAGTTGATTGTAAACCCGTTATGATACTCTGTCGTCCCGGTGACATCTGTAACAAATTTACTCTTTCCGACACAAAGCATCTTGAGTAACTTGGGGTGTCCAGGATTCTGGTGGGTCTACAAAAGAGTAGATTTCGATTCTAGATTACATTTTTTGCTTAGGCTTAGGCTTAGGCTTACGCTTAGGCTTAGGCTTAGGAACACATTTTTGCAACGCTTAGGCGTAAGCTTATGCTTAGGAATACGCTTAATCTACTGTTACGCGTCTTAAAGTAACACTGGCCAGTAAACTAATGAAATGTCTACGCTCCAATATAGTGTGTACAAGTGTGAAACTAAAATTAAATAATACCCAACACGGAAAAGCAAGCTTTTGGATTTAATGAAGTATTAGCAAAAATTTAAATGTTTACGTTCAAGTTGAAAAAACAGCGTATGAAATGCAAACCACAATTTGCCTGTATGTACTGTATTTGTGGCAATTATATTTTTGTTGGAGCATTAAAAATAAAATCAAACAGAAACTTAAAAAATATGCGGTTATAATTTTGATCAATCTCATGAAATTTGTAATTTTATAGCCTTTGTTGGGATAGGGAAATTGAAGTACGGTGCGTTGAACAGATACGATCCCTAAAATTCATAATACAACCCCGCTACCATGTGCGATTCGGGCTGGAACCAGACACCGGCTGGTCACAGTTTGTCCCATGTTGATTCGACGGTGGGAAAACTCGGATGTCATGTGACGTTCACTCAATACTGTTAACCGACGCTGTGGACCCGCTACTTTACTAACTAAATCCGCCCCTGCCACACATTGAAACTTGAGATGATTTGCCAGGCTTGTTTGCATTCTCATTTAGCACGGTGTATTGTCAAATAAGACTTGACACATTGCAAGTGGATTATACTTTTGGTGACTCATAAACCGTATGTACCGTTAACATTTAGGCTTTCAGTCAGGGCTGTTTTTTATGGAAAAAATTATGACCAGAAAAAAAATGAATTTTTTCCATTTTTTTCTGGAAAAAATGGAAAAAATGGAAAACACCCATGTTTTCCGGTAATTTTTTCCAGCCAACAACCCTGCTTTCAAATGAGATATTTTAGAGTCATCTTTGCACTTAAAATTATTTTCTCGTTTTTAGAGTGTAATTTTGTATTACTTACCGATATACAGTACTAACAATAAAGCAAGAAAGCGGTTCATATTTTTGAAACAATTTGGTTTCAACCTCGTGAAGTGTTGCATCATTGCTAAACGGATGTTTAACTTTTGTAGCAGTTTGAGTTACACCGTTGCATTCATTATATTTATAGTTTAATTTGTTTACAAAATTCACTGACTGACAAAAGTGTTATATGCAATGTAAATTTCAGTGAGTTGATTTTAACTCAGAATGAGTTGAATCGCTCAGTTTGAGTTAGGACTATCAGAACTCAGAATTTTGAGTTGATTCAATTCATTCTGAGTTAATTAATCTATTCACCCAGAATCAGCTCAAATCAGAGTAAGAATCAACTCAACTCAGAGTGAGTTTAATGTTTACTGATATTAGTTCAGAAATAAGTAAACTCGCTAGCTGAATTGATTAATCAACTCATTGGAATTTACAGTGTGTACAGAAATGATTTGCTTAAATACGTCGGCCAATGTATAGAACAGAGCCGTATTGCAATAACATAAGAATATTTACATTCTTATGCCTAAACCTAAGCCTAAGTCTAGCCAGAAAAAACTAGTTTAACGCTTAAGCTTACACTGTTGCATTCGCGCTGAAAAACGTTCCGCCCTTGATATGGGCTAATGCGTCGAACACAAGTGATTTGAGTTCAGCGATTAAAGCGAAATTTTCAAATTCAGAAAACGATTTTATTTAGAAACTTTAAGAGCGGAAATGGCGTAAAGACAAGAACTAAAGTTTGCAACTTTACTATTAAGCAATAAAACTGCAGTTTAGCTGAAGATTTGTGAGTTGTGAATGTTGTCAAAAATACAAAATGCTTTTCGCAAATTTTAATAAGTTTTGATATCGGTGCTACAAGTAGCATTTTATGTCTTACGTTCGAAAGCCTTAACAGCGTCTATGCCTAACAAACAAAGGTATACATTTCACAAAATGGCGTTTGAAACACTAAACGATTTTCGTGTTTCAAACGCCATATTGTGAAAATATCTTTGGTCAAAACAAACTTCAAAAGAACCTTTTACTCACTATTCACTAAGCTTGTCTTTGCGTAAAAACGGCCTGATTTTGAAATTTTTTAAATATCCCGGTTTCTCGGTTAAAATTCGATGTACAAAATTAAATTTTTCAAAAAGACATCCTTTCATATTGCGGCATTTAGCTTCTCGCTAAGTTTATTCATTTTTTCTAAGACAAATATTGTTTTTATTCAAGCTTGGGCTGGCGAAAACAGTACACCAGGAACAATTGCCAAACTAATAAACGAAAAAAAAGACTAATTTATGCCAACGTTGTACCAAAAATGTTAATGAGCTGTGACTCTTCGTTTATGCTAAACAAAGTATTTATAAATAACATCATTGTTGTAAACTTCTTGTACTCAATTAGTGGTTGTTTATATTATAACGTGCAGGCAGTCCAATACCCCCAAAATAAAACCAAATTATAATTAGTTGCACTTGCATGTACCATTGTTGAACTGTATAACCTTACGTTACTAACGGAAACTTGGCTCTGAATATCATCAAATTTTAATTGCCATCGTTTAGAGCAGCGATAGGTTTAGGCAGTTGTTTTCAGAAGACCACAACAACAAGTTGCTAAGTTATAAATAAGGGCTGATATATGGACTGAAAGCCTTACCGACAGGCTTACGCATTGGGCTCCAAAAAAGCCAACGGAAAATTGGTTTTTTTGTTATAGAACTTCGTATAGAACGAATTATAAAGGTAAAAACTTGCATCAATACATTTCTCGTGTTAAAAAGCGTGTAAAACCAGGGTGTAAACGGATAATAAAAATTACGGAAACGGAAACGGATATTGAAGCATAAACGTTTAAAAGATGATTTATTTTTCTGCCATCACATTTGAGGCGTGCCAATATGAACCGGTCTTTGTTAAATTTTATACAAAAAAAATACCGGAAGTATTGGAATTTTTGACGCTTTATACTTGATTTTATAAGTAATATTTCGCGCGAAAAAAAACAACATTACCGTAATTTCTATAACGGAAACGGAAACAAACACCGATTTTCACCGAAAACAGAAACTGAAACAGATATCCGGTTACACCGTGGTAAAAACCTTTATTTTATGCGATATAGTATAACAAATGTGGACATTGGTGTCAATGTTGACACAGGTGTAAATCCAGAGTAAATGTCTAAATTACTTGGCATAACTAAACTAAGCAGTTGTAGAGGTTTTAAATCACTAGAAACTTGTTTATCTTAAAAACGTATAAATAAGTTAGTTTTACCGGTAATTCATAAGCATATAACGGCCGGTTGAGACAAACGTTTCAACCTTGTCTTCAAGATTAAGTTCAAACAGAAAACGACCATGTGTTTCAAAATAATCGCACTCAGTAATTCCTAGCGAATCCTGATTTGAGTTCACTTTTACGTTATCAACAGCACAAGAATTCGTATCGCTAATAGGAATTAAACACAATTTCTCATTAAAACCGATGAAATAGCTTTAAAACACTTTTTTCGATAACAAGTATGTTTGGTTTTCCGGTTCCGGCTCCGGCTCGTAGATACTTGTATCTATGTGGACACTAGAGTCAATGTCGATGTTACGGACAGGTCCGTATCCAACCCACATCAACACCTTACCTAAATAGTGAGTTTAGAAGCTCAAAACCGGCATAAAGAGATTTGTCGTGCACAAAAACCTATAACAATATTCGGTTTATGATAATAACATTATGAAATTTGTATCAGGTCCTAAACCTAAGCCTAAGTCTGATCCTAATTACCCTTAAAGGGTAAGCCTAAAGCTAAGCTTGAGCTGAGTGTAAACCGAAAATTGCGTTATGGTAGTTGAGTCCAACTTCGTTTGATCATAACTAATGTCATTTTACTATTACGGTTAACTTGTAAACTTACTGTTGCAAAAGATAGTCTTGCATTCGTCAAAATTCAGTATTGTAATTGTACCACAACTTAACCGAAAGCTAAATTGATATATAGCTGAGTTCAATGTCGGTTGATTATAACTCGTAGAATTTTTCTGTGACGGTCAATTTGAATATATAGTCTGAAAGGTCTTTAAACCGCTATGGACCGGTTTAAAAACTAAACATGTATGTAGTTGAGTTGAAACCAACTTCGGTTGATCATAACGCACGCAATTTTTCATTTTACGGTAAATTTGAATATTTTAGCAAAAATCAACCTTGTTTTAGCAATCATTGCAGAACGTCAAATTTTAAATACTGAAACACTTTAGCAAGAGGCTAGTTTTGCAACCGCATGAGTTATGATCGATTAAAGTTGGCGGCCCATGTATAGAACAGGGCCTGAACAGTAGTATAAGCAAATTCTGAAGACTATTAGCCTAAGCCTAAACCTAAACCTAAGCCTAAGCGTATGGATGAGTCTATTCCTAAGCCTAAAAGCCTAAGCCTAAGCCTAAGCCTAAGCAAAAATTACTCTAACGCTTAAGCTGACTCTATTATAGCCCCTCCGGAAAACGATCCGACCCTGTTCTATACATGAGCCAAGTTGGCAAATGTTTTAACTAGCATTACAATACCTCAAATTCTACTGAAATTTTAAACACTAAACCACCTTGGCCAAAGTCAAGATTGTTCGGCAGTATAAGTCTGGCAACAACACTTAAGAAAGTATATTCTGGGCGTTGTCGATTAAATTGAATGAGTTATTGTAAATCAAAGTTGGCAAATGTTTTAGCTATCAGCGATGAAACCCACAAATTCGGTCGAAATATCGAATAAAATAATAGCTCCTATTGACTGAATGCAACAGAGCTCTGCCTCTGACTCTTGTTTATAAATGACCAAGGGCACCGGTGTCACAAAAAATTTCGTTCCTCATGAAATTATGCCCCCTGGCAAACTTTAATATAAAAATACGCTCCCAGGACAAATTTCGATATAAAAATGTGCCCTCTCCGCTAATTATTATAGTGAAACTTAATGAAACAGCGCCCAGTTTTACGGAACTTTATCACCCCCCGGGTCCATTTTTATAAGAAAATGTGCCCCCTGGCTAGTTTTTTGTTAAAGCTGCACTACGACCAAACGCAGTTTCAGAGTGGTGTATTTCCATAACAGACTCTTCGAATAAGTGTTTCAAATGCGTCGTTATTTATTGTTTACTGTTTACTGATTTTAGACCGGTATGACAGACATTTGTGAAAAGCTTTCAGAGTCGTGATTTAAATCGAAATTCGGTTATAAGCACCCCAGTAAAGCCGCGGAAGGTAAATGAATTAATGCGTTATGTGACTGCATACAGATAAAAAAAGTATTATTAGGGGGTGAGCATCGCGACATGACTTTGTTTTCTTCCGCTTGGTTGGTAATAGTCGAGTCCATATACCCCCCAGTTTTCATAGAATCGTTACATAAAATCGTTAAATTTCTGCTTGATATAAAGACAATTATTTCTTGGAAATATGGGATAATGTAATGATCTGGGGCGGAGAGTTTGTTCTGTGGGACTAGAATATAGTAAGCTTAACCTTTAGACTATTCTTTTGCTTGTCTCAGGCTTAGGCTTAGGCCTAGGCTTAGGAATATGCTCTATATGACGCTTATGTTTAGGCTTAAGCTAAGGCTTAGGCTTAGAAATAAGCTTTTAATACCGTTCCGACCTTGTTCTTTTCATTGGCCGAAATATTAAATTTTTATGTTTTAAATTCGCAGCGATATTCTTGAATATAAGAAATTAATGATGTATACATTGTGAATTTCGGAGCTTCTTAAGACTATTAGTGTCTGAAATTCGAAACTTTTTAGCCATGAAAGATTAAGAATATAAGTATATTCTTGAAATTTCAACAATTTTTTGTTGGTATTGACATCATTACACCCGTTAAACGAAAATGTTTTGGCGTTAAAGAATACTTAGATGTTGAACACTAACCGTATTGATGGTTTAGCGTTATGATCAAACCTTGATTTCAGACAAAGGCTCAGATAATGTGACTGGATTTCAGGCCAAAACCTAAACGCAAGCGTTAAATTGCTACAAGAGCTCAATTCTAACACTTTGCATTCATCGGCCAATGTAAAATTAATGTGCATAACGTTTTTATGCGGGGCTCCAACAGAGTAAACGAAACTTTGAACATTTTTTGCTTAGGCTTGCGATTAATCAAGGCATAAGTTCATTCTTGCGCTTTCGGCCCAGGAAAATGCTTATGCCACTATTACGGCCCTATTTTATACATTAGTCCGTTCAGCTAATAACAAATTTTGTGGCCCATGTATAGAGCAGGGCCGGAACAGTAGTATAAGCATATTCCTAAGCCTATACCTTAAGCTTAAGTCTAAGCAAAAAAACTTGTCTAAAGCTTAAACTGACTCTATTATAGCCCCTCCGGAAAACAAATCTTGCCCTGTTCTATACATAGGTCAATTTTGTTTACATCTCAGTTAACAATGCTTAATGGCGGTCTGCAAAAACTTGAGTGAGAGGAATTGATTTTTTTAGAATTTGACTATAATTTTTATAATTGTTCATACTTTGAAAGGATTTAAGTGCGAAATCTATTGACATTTGAATGCTGTATTTTCAAAAGTAATCAATAGAAATTAATGTGTCTGGTGAATGAAAACACTTACGGTATATGAACAATTGACTGTTTACATGTTGCTGATAAGTCTGCATTTAGCTAAAAACCTCCACTCGCCTATGCATGAAACAGCGACGGAACTGCGAACTTTTTAATTCTTGCTTTGGCTTAGGCGTAAACTTAGGCTTATATATATAAATATATATACACACATATATATACATATATATATATATATATACACACATATATATACATATATATATATATTTACTGAGATATATGATATTCCGTTATTTTATGCCTACACTGAAAAAAATGATGAGCCAAATTGACAATCTCCGAAATAGGCTTTTCCTGACTACACAAACTGAGTCAAAATTCGACTGCACCAAAGTCAAATTGTGCGAATTTGACTCTGGCAGAGTCGAATTTTGGCTCAGTTTGTGCGGTCAGGAAAAGCCTATTTCGAAGAGATTCAATTTGACTCACCATTATTTGCAGTGCGTTGTTTATGTTTAGTAAGTCACTCTTTGTAGTGTACGTAACAGGTTTGTCTGAAAGTCAACAAAATTCATCTCCAATCTTGTGCCGGTCCGATACTGTAGATAAAATACCGAAATGCCGGTAATTCGATATCGAAACCGATACATAAAGTTGTACTCTGTATACCGCAGAACTTGGAAACCGCCACTGCTAGTAGTATTAGTAGTTGTAGTAGCTGTAGTAGTAGTAGTAGTAGTAGTAGTAGTAGTTACAGCTTTTATGTCATGAAAAGATTAAATTGCCACGAGGACACTTTGCTGTGAAGGGGGCACTATTAAATTTGAATTGAAAAATTGGCCGTGGTAAAGAAATTTTTAGCATACACTTTAGCTTCAGTTTTCCCCGCACATATTGCAACCCTGCGCCATATACTTGCAAGAAAAATTGTGGCACTTTGCGGCCCATGTAAAGATCAGGGGCGGAACAGTATTATAAGCATATTCCAAAGCCTAGACCTAAGCCTAAGCCTAATTCTAAGGGTAACAATGAGTTTATTTCTGAGCCTAAGCCAAGCAAAAAAATTGGTCTAAAAAGCTTAAGTCTATTCTATTCTAGTCCCACAGAAAAACGTTCCGCCCCTGATATTTACATGGGAAGTTTGCGCACAATTTAGGGAGTTCTCTGCTTTCCGAGAATTTTTAATCCGCTCCAGTTAAAATTTTTAACGAACGGTCTTCCTTTAATTAGGCAGGTTAGAAACATGGTTTGAAATATTTCTATTGAAATGGCTTAGCCGATTGTTGACTCAGGTTAATCCAGAGACTGCAACTCGGAAGGTAGGAAGACCAGGAAGGTTTAGGCTTAAGCCGTATTGACACGTACATGAGTTTGCAGGAAAAACTTGCACGTGCAACTTCCGTTTACAACTTCGGTCACAAACCCGCTTTGAAGTTCTTGCAGCTGAAATTATTCACTGGAAGCCATGCTATTAGGTAAATTTAATTCGCACGTGTGGTCACAGTTGCAAGCCGCATGAATTTTGTGTACGAGGAATTTGATTGGCAAATCAGAAATTACGTTGCTGAGTGCTTCTTGAATTAATTCAGACATTTCAATTTATTCAATAAGCTTGAATTAATTCATTATCAAACTTGTTTGATATTTCGCAGTCTACGGCGGTGGTGACAAGACTATTTTTACTTTTTTATTTCCAAGTCATGAAATTTCGAGTAAAAATTTTTTACGAGCATATGTTTCCTGTTCCTGAAACCTTCAACTGCAAGTTTGTTCGAATATTCATTCGAAAAACTTGCAGCTGCATGCAAGTTCATGATGAATATAAGCCAAGAATTAGGTCATAGGTACAACTAGCCTTGCAACCCGAATTAATTCATTACCATTGGCCGAACTAATAATTTTACAGCTATGTTTGATATTTATTACCGTCATCTGCACATTATTTATTTAAAAATTCATTCAAGATTCAGACAAATGCACTAGGTGAAGTTTCTTTGCGAAAACCTGCAGCTGCTAACATGTCGTGCATGCTGTTGCTTTGTGTTCTTGCCGCAAAACCTTGCACGTGAGAATAGGGTTTTAGACTTTTAGTGCGCACGATCTTGCATTTAACATGGAAAGATGGGCCAATACAAAGAACAGGGACGGAACATTATTTATTATAAGCCTATTCCTAAGCCTAGGCCTAAGCCTAAGCGTATGAATGAGAATATTCCTAAGCCTAAGCCTAAGCCAAGCAAAAAAATTAGTTTAAAACTTAAGCTTATACTTATTTCCAGTCGCACTGGAAAACGTTCCGCCCCTGATGTTTAGATGGGCCGAAAGATGTTATGATTTATAACCCGACAATAATCTTTTGTTTATTCCAACTGGAACACTTTTCTTGCAATGGTTGTTTTCATTAACGATTGCCACAGATGCGTAGACAGACATTTTTCACTTTTTGTATAATTTTGTTCCACAACGACCGAACCTACAATAACGAAACTCTACAAAAATATTCTTAGTTTACTTCTTGGTGAAAAGTTTTGTTTTAGAATTCAACAGTAACGCCGGTTTCAAACCTTTTGATTGGCTGAAATATTCTTAAGTTTTCAGTCCCAGTACTGGATTGGCTGAAATATTTTTAAGTTTTCAATCCCAGTACTGGATTGGCTGAAATACTTTTTTTGTGTGTAGCCAATTTTTGCACATCTCATATGCATGTAAATATTACTCTGCTCCGTTGAATATTATAAAACGCACGTTGTAATTTTGGAATATCATATGAAGATTCGCAAAAATGTTCCTCAGTATCGCGTATATTCGGGATATTTTACACATTGGATATCCGATACCGTGGCGGCTCGCAAGCCGATGTCACGCGACATTCGATCTTTGTCCGTTCATCCGGCATGAGATCCTGAACATCAGCGTCGACGTCGAACAAACATTGTACAATTGGTGACCGACTGCCCCAGTTATAACAGAAATTCCGCATACGACAGTTTTTAGGCACATTCTGGCATCTTATGTCGGCTACAAGCCAGTGCCTATCCCCTTTACCTGAACATCAGCCAATGCGTGCGAAGTCCAAATATACCATCCAAGCGTAATATTTGCAACAAAAACAATTGTTGTGAATACTGCGTTTAAGCTGTATGTTGCGTACGAGCCAATAATAAACGAAATAATATTCAGCAACATTTTGACTGGTAAACTTGATTGTGATATGCTGAAAGTTAAAAAAACTATTTTCAATGTAAATCAACGTTGCTATGAGTTACACAAACTCTCACGTTATACCACTTATTATTTGAAATTCCAGCTCAAAATGGCTGTTTTATAACGTGAAATGCATCAAGAAGAAGATAGTCAAAAGATCAAGTGCCCATGTATAGAACAGAGTCGGAACATTTTCCTGCGGGGCTGTAATAGAGTCAGCTTATGCTTCAGACGAACTTTTGCATAGGCTTAGGCTTAGGCTTAGAAATAGGCTCATCCTTACCGCTTACTGTAGTGACCCGAATAAGAGGGGGGACTGATCGCCGCCCTTCGTTACTGATATATATCCGGTGCTACAATTATCCGCTAAATTAAACGTTTATTTGTCTTGTGTCAATAGCTTGAGCGATAATACAAGGCTATAATTAGGAATGTACTTTCAAAATTTAAGTACGCTTTAAAGTTTCGAACTCAAATGATTTGGTTCTGGTGTAATTTATGCGCTACAATTGGAATTATTTGACATTTATGGACTCTAATTAGGGTTTAGGGACCCTATCCGCTTACGGACTCTTATTAGGGATAGGGACTCTTATTGATTCGGACTCAAAATGGGGACCCCCTCCCCTCTTATTACCCTTCCTCTTTTCGGGTCAATACAGTAGGCTCATTCTTAGGCTTAGGCTTAGGTTTAGGAATACGCGTGTACTACTGTTCCAGCCCTGTTCTATATATGGGCTAGAACAAGACTGTCACAGTTCAGAATTACGTAAGTTTGCTATTAAGGCTGGCAATAACCTCTAATATCCATATGAAAAAAGAATTATACATTCGAAATAATTCTAAATGCAAATGTTAACTTGAATATGTGACCTACACATATACACAGCTGTAAAACTAAAGGCATAAACGCTAATTTGTTCCTTCAGTCTACACAAAACCAGTAAGCGTTTTTTAACAAATCAATTCAAAAAGCTGAACATTAACATTACATCGCTGTCGTTTCAAGTCCGTTGATTTGCGCTGGTGGCACTGCAGCAACGTAGTGCACTCCAGCAGATTCCACAAATATCAGTGCAAGCATTGACAGCAGTGTAACTGGTACAATACAGCCTAAGTATGCACTTGATACGTCGTAATTGATCCAGCATCTAACAATTTAAAAATTAATTATTTCAAAATTTTAAATTGTATTTAAAATCGATGTCCGTTTTTCGTTTTCGTTTCTGTTTAATTTTTACTATCCGTTTAGGTTCAGCATCGACATGAAACTGTAAAAGTTTGAAAATAATTAATTCAGTTGAGCTGAACAACATGAATAGTTTGTCGCGTAAAAAAATGTTCATTTTAAGGTTTTCTATGCGTAATTATTAAAGACTTACGAAAAATCTGATTTGTAATATCCATACGAAAACACCGCTGTTACACCAGTTGCAATGGTTGACACACCTGAAATTAAGTGTAAAAAATAACTTTTTTGTATACTTCAACTTATAAAAACAAAACAGATTAATAACCATTTTGATATATATGTCGTAGGCCAATGTGCTATTTTGTGCAAATTGCAAGTTGGCCTAGACCAAATAGCTGCGTAAGATGTAGCAACCCAACAGTAATGTAAAACTAATTCTGATTGGTTAACTGTGTTGCGTCTGTCCAAATAATCAAATCTGAATGGTCTATAAGTTTAATAGCAGTTTAGCCTAGGCGAAACTGCTATTACGCAAAATAGCAGATTGTTGTAGGCCAATAGGTAATTGGCCTGAATAGCAGAGTAGCCTACGACATATACATCCGTGATTCGTAGACAAGGCGGCAACCAAAATTCACGTAAAGCTCAACTCACTTCATAAATGATCTGATATTAATTCGTATTCTCTAATAAGGTCTAGACAATTTGATCCAATGAATGATAAGTTAGAAAATTTGCATACTTTTCGCATAATATGCTTATGCGGGATTCACGTTATAACTGGGGCAGGCGGGTCTCGGTTTTCCCATGTTGATTCGACGTCAACGTTAAATTTCGGTCTCTTATATCGGGTTAACACACAAAATCCGAATGTCATATGACATTGGTTTACAAACCACAGCTCTCAAATACCAAATACATGCCTGAAAATCGTTTCTGACAAAAAATTGCTTAGAGCTGCAGCTTCAGACTTCAAAAATTCAAATTTCAAATCAGACATTTGAAAATACATCATATGATATTCGCGACAATACCTCGAATTCATATGATATTGAACAAGAAAACGTGACCCACACATGATAATAGCAGACAAATACGAATTTTTAAACACCATATGGGGTCTATAAGCGGATAAAATGTTACCCAATAGTCTAATAGGAACAAAACGTGTCCCAAGCTGCCCCGGTTATATAACGTGAATTCTGCATTACATCGGCCAATGTACATATCTTAAGATCAGCGTCTGTCGCAGTTTGCTCATTCGAAAACCTATTACTAACTAGCGACAGATGCTACAGTCATAGAGTAGAATATACGACTCCTCCGTGTTTGTAAGTTGATAGAGTTAATATTTTTCAAAAAATAGCTTTGCTGGAGCGATACGCAAACTAACGATACTGTTGTTTAAACAATGATAGTCATATCTCTACACTTACCAACACAGATGATCACCGAGAAATAATTGGAAAATAGCCGTTGAATCGACACAATATTTAGCATAACGCTCATGCTGTTTAGTGCTTCAAGTAGCACAAATGCTGCATTTGCGATAAATGCGTATTGAATTGTAATGGCAACAATTTCACATCGCGGTTCTATTTTCTGTAATATTTCTTATAAGTACGACACAGTAATTTTGTTTGCAACTAAAACTAACAGCGAGGTATTCCATATTAATTTACTTTATGCTACTGTTTGCTTCGATGTGTCAAAGGCAGGAATGGGGACTCCCCCCAAATTCCAAGGTGGGGGCCCCCAAGCTGGCGAGCGAGCGAGCAAGAAGCCAGACGCATTTTAAAACTTAAGCGGTTTATATGTCAACCGGTTAGGGTGGGGGCCACTTTAGGGGTAGGGGGCCGCCAAATCGGGCTATGGGGGGGGTGACTGCTACGCCCCTGCTAATGTATAATTAAATTCTAATCCAATGTTTTGCTGAATAGAAACAGATTGAACAATTTATTTATGAAGGTGCAATATAATTGTTTCGGTAAGCTCTAATCAATACTCACCGCACTAAGTACTTCTTTTGGAATGAGCACTGTCAGGATCAGTATATGTGCAAGCAAAAGTGACAATTCTTGACCCATTTGCAAAATGCGTTCCGGTGACAAAATTCTATAAATGTTTACACATAAAGTCTGTTTAAGTCAGTATATAAACTAATATTAATTTAACATCCGATTTATTTTGCCAAATTATATATGTGGAATTGTGGTCGTTATTATGAGAAGTATTGATGCGTTCAACACCTTCTCACACAGAGTATACTGTAAGCAACTCAGCGCATACTGTCTACGCGAACCAACGCACCATATACGCAATCACTAACAATTACTGCACATATGTGCAGTGCAAAACCACTGCAGCACGTGGGAGCCCAATTGGAATCTAGCGTCAAGTTTCTTAAGCAGAACAACGGTGATAGAGAACGCCTCCCATCCAAGAGTTTCGAAGTTGGAATTCTAGCGTACAACTGGATCTCAGACGAAATAGAAAATATTCATGTAAGAAAGGTTTAAACTGTTTCAATTCGCTATTACCTCTTCCAAGTTAGAAACTGACAATAAATTGCATAGATTTCTGCAATTTTGAACGCTTAATAGTAAACGCTGGTTCGTTGTCTAAAATTACATTGGAACTGTTTCTACAAAAATTGTTCATAATATGTTTCTAACTTTAATTAACAGAATATATCTAAACTTTGAAGCTTGCATTTGCAAAATTTCCAGGTTATAAGTAAAGTTATACCATAAACACTGAAGATAATGTTTTTTGACAGTTAAAAATTAACACACCGAAGCAGACCAAACATAATCAGACTGCATGACAATGCCGCAATAATCCATGTGCAACCTAAGACTTGAGCGGTTTTCGTAACCAATGTTACTACCGCTGAATACGGTTTCTAAAACGAGCAAAACTAAAATTATTTTGATGACATGATTTATATATAAGTATATATGTATATATATTATATATTATATATTATATATATGACCCGTATTTTCAAATGTGTTGACCGCCTATCACCAGTTATTGATAGGACTTAAAACATTTCAATTACTGAACGATGAGTTTTGAACCTTAGCACCGTTTTTTTGATTTGATTTGTCTTGCTTTTGTACAAATTTTGACATACGCCTTATACTGCACGCGTTCGCGAGTCCGATAACCTAACACTAACTAGTGATACTTGCTATACGCATTTGAAAATATGGATATTTGTGTTAAAAGTTTTTTGCTAGCGAGCATTAGTGAGAAAAATGTATTTGATCTCTAGGACGTTATTCGAAACGTCTGGTACATAAAGCGTTTTGCTGCCTCTCCAGAATAGTTGTGGGATATATATTGCCCTTTTTACCTCGTTGCGTCGGCCCCTGTCTAACTGTTAAAGTATTGCTAGACAGAATATACTTTGAAATCATCTAAAAAATTAGCTTGAAAAATTGTAATCAAATCTTTTCGTTCTTGAGAATAGAAAAAAGTTTACGTTTTAACATTCGAGATGTTGCAAACTCGTTGTGGATGCTGTTTTGCAGTTCGATGTTGGTCCGGAAGTAACTTTTATTGCTTTGTTACAGGAACGATAACAAAAAAAGTAACAGGCTGGTATCACAAATTAGCTGACAGTCGATAGACTCATTCAACTAACAATATACTTACTTCTTTTGGATGTCGAAAAGCTGAAATAGGGTAACATGTTATGTATATACTGAAATATATGCATTCGCTCTTGAGTTTAGCAAATTGTTCACAACGGCTTAGCACAAACAAAATCTTTTTCTGACACAGCTGAATCCGAATTAGAGATACGCTCCTGGTCTGTCGGCATACGCAGTCTATGGGCCTATAATGTGGTAAATTTTAATTTGTGTAGCACGTATCACCAGTTAGTTAGCGACGAACCATTGTTAACTGATGATAAGTACGGTACGCATTTGAGGAAACGAGCCCTATTCACAACCACAGCCGCAAAATTTGCGGTCATCTCAAAAAACCTTAACTCATCTGGTCCACTTACAACAAACAGGACGCGGAAGATTAAATTTTCCATCCGCTGCGCAACGCAAAGGCGTTTGATCGGATATTTGATTTCCGTTGTCACAAGTGAATGCAACGAAACTGCCCTGTCGAATTATGTAATGTGTATCATTCTTCATTGGTTTGCCTCTTAATAGCGGAAGGTGAACGGTTCCGTTGTCAATTTCAAACGGCACAAGACAGTATTCTGAAAACAAAACAACAACAACAACAACAACAACAACAACAAAAAAAATAATAATAATAATAATAATAATAATAATAATAATAATAATAATAATAATAATAACAACAATAACAACAACAACAACAACAAAACAACAACAACATTAACGACAACAACAACAACAACGACAACAACGACAACAACAACAACAACAACAACAACAACAACAACAACAACAACAACAACAACAACAACAACAACAACAACAACAACAACAGTATCTGATCGCTTTGTCAAAAACGAGAGTCATAGCTGGAGAAGCAGCTCAAAGCTGTGACGGATTCTAAATTTGTATTGAAACGGTCAAACCACTGCTTATATACTGTAATAGAAGCCTTTGAAAGTCTCGGTACATTTAGAGTGGCGTTTTACTTTTTCAAATTTTTGTATACTAATTGTCAGTGTGCAGTAAGGTACTTGAATTGCTTGCTACCGCGCAAGCATTGTTACGCAGGGCGTAGGATGCCGACTCGCCTCGACAATAATAGCAAAGCCCTGAGCCCATTTAAACCTTTTCAAACTGTACGCGTGTTTCGTTTAATATTTGATCACCGGTCAATAGTGTTTTATTTAAGCTTTTCTCACAAACTTTAGATTACTTTTGCAAAACCAATCTCACCACCACATTTAATAAAAGTAGACAATCTACGGCGGTTGACTGCAAGGCTGCAACGACAACAGAGAAAACCGAATGATGTTTACCGATTTTGGGCCTATGCAAACATCAAGGGCGGAACGTTTTTCTCTGGGACTAGAATGCGAAATCTACGCTAAAACTTACGCCAAGAAATTTATTTGAGAGTCACCTTTCAGTAGGTTTTACTCCAAAAAAGCTTAAGGTTTAAACTAATTTTTTGCCTGGCTTAGGCTTAGGCTTAGGCCTAGGCTTAAGAATATGCACATTTTTACGCATGGCTTAGGCTTAGGCTTAGGAATTGGCCCGATTTTGTATTAATTATTATATTATACAAGTAGCCATAGATAATTTAAGAATGCATGCATTAGGATAAGAGTATGATTGACATTTAGAACATAAATATCTGAACCAGTGAACGCTGTAATTCTAAGATATATAATTGTTATTTTTAGCTAAAAGTAAAAAGCTGAAAAAAGTATTAAGCATTTAGGCTGACAGTCAGACGCTTCGAGCAAACTTTATTGGTTTGTAATGTGAAACATACGGACAGGAACTTTGTCTTCTGTGAGCTCAAAATCTTTTGAAAGGGTCAATTTTTCCGGCATCGACTCAAGATCTTTTTTTATTCCAGAACCAATGGGGGGCACTTTTCGGCTGTCGCCGCTCGTGGCTGCGTTCAACAACGCAATCAGTTCTTCAGTGCTGTCTAAAACTAAGCAATAATGTCAGGGTCACTAAGATCGTACCCGTAACAATAATACGGCTGACAATTGCGTGCTGTTTTTGAGCTTCTACATTTGATTATGCACTAAGATAAATGCGTTGACTGGCGAATGCGCATTTACACAAAAGCTTCGATTTTTAAACTTATGTCTCTATTAACACACAATCAGTTTTGCTGTAACTTCCCGAAGCCTTCTTAATAATGAACCGAAAAGAAAACTTTTACGCCGGCATCTGACAAAATAATTTATAATCAATTTAGCTTTTATAAAAACAAATTTAGCTAAAAATATATAGAAAATCAATAAAACATTTTAATACAATAATTGGTTGAATTTTAAATAAAACTCGATATATAAACATTGGCAAGAAACGTGTGCTCGATCCATGACGTCAATATTACAGATTTACGTAAAAATTTGGCGTCACAAGCTTTATTTGTAAATAATTCACAAGCAAAAACTCGAAATTTGGATTTGTAGGTTGGCTATGAACTCATGAGAAAATTAACGACTTTGATATCCGGTCCCAGTTTAATTACCCGATAATGTTTTTTCACTGTCCAGTTATATTAACTATTGCGATGCGGATTGGTCGGCTTTGACCTATTCAATCCTCGATTTAAATATGGATCGGATTGGATAGAAAAAACATTATGGTTTTGGATCGGCTCAAGTGCCGATCGGGTTATTTTAGCTTTGAATCGGATCGATGATGGGGTTAACTTTGTGTCCCCAATGTTAATTTTTTTGAGAAGTTGAAAGTGTCATGTTAGGATCGCATCGGAACTGTTCGATCCGGCTGTGGATACGATCGCATCGGAGTGGTTCGCTAATGGAAATTATTGAGATCGGATCGCTCCGCGAATTATTTCTGTTCCGATCCGCATCACTAGTTCCAGTATAGTATTCCGTGCATCCTAAGCGATGTCACTTGACAAACTGCTAAAATTAAATTAGACGAGAAACTGAGTTACTCACAATTTCGCCTGAAATTTGTTAAAGTAAATCCCCAAACACAAATGTTGCCTGAAATTGTCAAGTGTTTTATATTCATAAATATTTGAAGCGAAACTTTTAAATTTCAGACATTGATAGTCGTGAAAATTCGTAAATTTATATCTGGTATTCTTCAGACACAAATTTTTTAATGTTTAAAACATTATGTTGCAATTAATAAGACACCAGTTTCTCATTTTCTAGAAACAGACGTCTTAAGGTTGTGCAATTACAAAAAACTGAAGCATTTATATTAACGTCGGCGTACTAAGTGAATATATTTTTATAAAACTTTTACGCTGTCTAAAAAAATTTCAAATCTCTGTCTTATATTTCAGATTTGTCTTAAAAATACCCAATGTTACAGTCGTGTTTCTTGAAAATGATCAAAAGTATGTTCTAAATTTCAGACTTATGTTTCTTGAAAATGACCAATATTATGTTTTAAATTTCAGACTTATGTTTCTTGAAAAAGATCAATATTATGTTTTAAATTTCAGACTTATGTTTCTTGAAAATGACCAATATTATGTTTTAAATTTCAGACTTATGTTTCTTGAAAATGATCAATATTATGTTTTAAATTTCAGACTTATGTTTCTTGAAAATGATCAAAAGTATGTTTTAAATTTCAGACTTATGTTTCTTGAAAAAGATCAATATTATGTTTTAAATTTCAGACTTATGTTTCTTGAAAATGACCAATATTATGTTTTAAATTTTAGACTTATTTATCGTAAAAACTTGTAAAGTAGTTCAAATTCTAAATCGCTGAAATTAAGATTAATTTTGTTCTGTGTTCAACATCTATAAGTTCATATAAGAAAACCCATAGGTTTGATTGGTACGAAACCGATAAAGATTGCAACACTTAATTTCTGGATCCGCCATTACATACCTATTGATTTAGGTATCTTTGTCGACTGTGTTTCTATTGTTTTTTTGGTCCCAGTTTGTGGGGTTATGCTGACGTGGGGTTGGTTTTTTGGGTGTTTGTTTTTTGTGTGATGTTAGTCGGGTTATAATTAATGTAACGGCTGTTTGTGTTCTCGCTGTTGTTGCTGCTGCTGCTGTTGTTGTTGTTGTTGTTGTTGTTGTTGTTGTTGTTGTTGTTGTTGTTGTTGTTGTTGTTGTTGTTGTTGTTGTTGTTGTTGCTGTTATACTGGTTTTTGCGGTTGCTGTTGTAGTTCTTGTGGTTGCTGTAGTTATTGTTGTGGTTGTTGTGGTTGTTGTAGTTTTTGTTGTTGTAGTTGTTGTAGGTGTTGTTGTTGCGGTTGTTGTAGTTGTTGCCATGGTTGTTGTGGATGTCTGTGGTTGTTGTGGTTGTTGTTGTAGTCGTAGTAGTTGTTGTTGTTGTTGTGGTTGTTGTTGTGGTTGTGGTTGTTGTTGTTGTAGTTGTTGTAGGTGTTGTGGTTGTTGTGGTTGTTGTAGTTGTAGTTGTTGTAGCTGTTGCCGTTGTTGTGGTTGTAGTTGTAGTTGTTGTAGTTGTTGTAGTTGTGGTTGTGGTTTGTGGTTGTTGTTGTTGTTGTTGTGGTGGTTGTTGTTGTTGTTGTTGTTGTTGTGGTGGTTGTTGTTGTGGTTGTTGTGGTTGTTGTTGTGGTTGTTGTTGTTGTGGTGGTGGTGGTGGTTGTTGTTGTGGTTGTCGTTGTAGTTGTTGTGGTTGTTGTGGTTGTTGTGGTTGTCGTGGGTGTTGTTGTGGTTGTTGTGGTTGTTGTGGTTGTTGTGGTTGTTGTGGTTGTTGTTGTGGTTGTTGTGGTTGTTGTGGTTGTTGTTGTGGTTGTTGTGGTCGATGTGGTTGTCGTGGTAGTTGTTGTGGTTGTTGTGGTTGTTGTGGTTGTTGTGGTTGTTGTGGTCGATGTGGTTGTCGTGGTAGTTGTTGTGGTTGTTGTGGTTGTTGTGGTTGTTGTGGTTGACGTTGTTGCTGTTGTGGTTGTTGTTGTGGTTGTTGTTGTTGTCGTAATTGTCGTTGTTGTTGTGGTGGTGGTTGTTGTTCTTGTGGTTGTTGTGGTTGTTGTGGTTGTTGTTATGTGGTTTGTTGTTGTTTAGTTGTTGTGGTTGTTGTTGTTGTGTTTGTTTGTTGTTGTAGTTGTTGTGGTTGTTGTGGTTGTTTTTGTTGTTGTTGTGTAGTTGTTGTGTTCTGTTGTTGTTGTAGTTGTTGTGGTTGTAGTTGTTGTTGTTGTTGTTTTGTAAGTTGTTGTTGTTGTCGTATTAGTTGTTGTGGTTGTTGTGATTGTTGTTGTAGTTGTTGTGGTCGATGTGGTTGTCGTGGTAGTTGTTGTGGTTGTTGTTGTGGTTGTCGTGGTAGTTGTTGTGGTTGTTGTGTTCGATGTGGTTGTTGTGGTAGTTGTTGTGGTTGTTGTGGTCGATGTGGTTGTCGTATTAGTTGTTGTGGTTGTTGTGGTTGTTGTAGTTGTTGTAGTTGTTGTAGTTGTTGTAGTTGTTGTAGTGTTGTGGTTGTTGTGGTTGTTGTAGTTTGTAGTTGTTGTAGTTTGTTTTGCGGTTTGTTGTGGTTGTTGTGTTGTTGTTTTTTGTTGTTGTTTTATGGTTGTTGTAGATTGTTGTGGTTGTTTTGGTTGTTGTGGTTGTTGTCGTGGTTGTTGTGGTCGATGTGGTTGTCGTATTAGTTGTTGTGGTTGTTGTGGTTGTTGTTGTAGTTGTTGTGGTCGATGTGGTTGTCGTGGTAGTTGTTGTGGTTGTTGTGGTTGTTGTTGTGGTTGTCGTGGTAGTTGTTGTGGTTGTTATGTTCGATGTGGTTGTTGTGGTAGTTGTTGTGGTTGTTTTGGTTGTTGTGGTTGTTGTCTTTTGTCTTTTAGTTGTTGTAGTTGTTGTTATGGTTGTTGTGGTTGTTGTAATTGATGTGGTTGTCGTGGTAGTTGTTGTGGTTGTTGTGGTTGTTGTTGTGGTTGTTGTTGTTGTGGTGGTGGTGGTGGTTGTTGTTGTTGTTGTTGTAGTTGTGGTTGTTGTGGTTGTTGTGGTTGTCGTCGTCGTTGTTGTGGTGGTGGTGGTTGTTGTTGTTGTTGTTGTTGTTATTTCAAAGTATATTCTGTCTAGCAATACTTTAACAGTTAGACAGGGGCCGA